>JAVJIF010014918.1:0-72703 GCA_038442645.1 Agave tequilana
AATCTGAAACGGGCATGCCGGCCATTCTGATTGGCGAGCCATTGTAGCATGCTTTAATGATCCCCGATGTCAGATCCCTTCTGATGAGGAAGGCGAATGGATAATTAATGATGATATTTCTTTTGATTATCCTGCGAGCATCGAGTCGATTAAATCCATTATGGATGGCTCTCTTCGCATGCCCGTACATGAGCCAGTTCGGCCATTACATCTGTGGAGGTTATAGAGGGGCCACGCTGGTGATCCCTCCGTCCAAGCAGGACAGTCGCCGATAATCTTCGGCAAGCCCGGCCAGGGAGATTCCTCAACTACAGACTCAAGCTCGGACTCAGAAGTTTCCACAGTTCTTCCATTACGCGCCATCAGCGCGCCATATTATGAAAAAAGATGGGCTACAACCTGAAGCAGGGAGCGGGCCCTAAACTTCGGAAAGGAAGACGCGGCTTGATGCGTAACTCCGTCCCCAGAGGAAACCTGCAAATTACTATGATAGTACAACGCAGGGGGTTAGGGTATGTTACACCCACGTCATCAACAACAGTTCAGGTCAAAGGCGACGGATCGATCCCATCACAGTCGACCTCATCCTCCGAATGGGACTCTGATGTCAGCATAGGAGGAATATTCGAAAGCCTCATGACTTCAAGCAGTCAGTGGAACCCGCAGAGGTTGCCAATGAGGAATCATGGGCCCAGCAATTGAGCTTTCAATGGGAAAAGCGTTTGAGCTGCGCGAGCCACCTACCGAAGACAAGGTGATCCAAGTCAACTTAGGCAGTCAAGATCACCCTAAGCCTATTTTCATAAGTGAAAGCTTATCACTTATCGAAAAGGAAAAATTGATAATGCTCGTAAAGAGATATAGATGTCTTCGCCTGGAGCTATGAAGACATGCCTGGACTTGATCCACAGGTCGCTATGCACCGTCTAAACATCAAGCCCGACGTTAAGCCAGTCAAGCAGCAACAACGTCGGTTCCCGCCCAAACATCATGGAGCCTATTGAAGCCGAAGTTCATAAACTCATTGCTTGTGGCTTCATCCGGAGGAACAACATCCAGATGGGTGGCTAACATAGTCCCCGTCCTCAAGAAAAATGGGAAAATACGAATCTGCATCGACTACCGTGATCTCAATACGGCCTGTCCCAAAGATGAATTCCCACTGCCGATCACCGATGTCATGATCGACAACACATGCGGGTTCGAGAGGATGTCTTTCATGGACGGCTTCTCAGGGTACAACCAGATCAAGATGTATCCTGATGACGAGAAGCATACTTCTTTCCGAACGCCATTGGGGGTATACTGCTACACTGTAATGCCCTTCGGACTGAAGAACGCCGAGCAACCTACCAACGGGCGATGAGCATGATCTTCCGCGACCATCTCCGAAAGACGGTGGAGTGCTATGTTGACGACATTGCCGTCAAAAGCCGCAGCAAAAATGAACATCTTCGCGATCTGAGAACGATGTTCGACATAATGCGGGCTCATCAGCTGAAAATGAACCCGACAAAATCCTTCTTGGGAGTGTCTAGTGGCAAATTCCTTGGGTTCATTGTCACATCAAAAGGGATCCATTTGGACCCAGACAAAGTCAAAGCCATCCAGACATGCATCCACCAAGGAATCTCAAAGAGCTCCGAGGCTTGCAAGGCAGATTAGCCTACATCAGAAGATTCATAGCAAATCTATCGGGCCGTTGCCAACCATTTACCCGACTAATGAAGAAGGGTACTGCCTTCATGTGGGATCGAGCTTGTCAAGAAGCTTATGAAGACATTAAAAGGTATCTCACAAAACCTCCTGTCTTAGTGGCCCCTACATCAGGAAAACCATTCCTGCTTTATGTAAAAGCCCTGGATTATTCCCTCGGCGCCCTCCTCGCTCAGAAGGACGACAATGGCCATGAGCAAGCCATCTACTATCTGAGTAGAACTCTCATAGGAGCAGAATCTCGTACAATCCTATTGAGAAAGAGTGTTTAGCTCTCGTCTTCGCTGTTCAGAAGACACGACATTATTTGGTTGGCCAAACCATACATGTCATCTCCAGGGTGAACCCTTTACGACTTCTCATGACGAAGCCAGGGTCGCTGAATTCAAGGTTGGCTAAATGGGCACTTCTGTTGTCTCAATACGACATGACCTTTACTCCTCAGAAGGCAGTTAAAGGCCAGGCCCTTGCAGAGTTCTTAGCTGCTCATCCAGTTCCAGAACATTCAAAACTTCACGAAGACATCCCTGATAAAGTCTTCGAATCTAATGCGACCTCAGCAGAGAAGTGTGGCAGATGTTCTTCGACGGAGCATCGCGGATGGGCCCCAAAGGAAAGATTATTGCCGGAGTGGGGGTTGTGTTCATCTCCCACACAGGATCATATCCTTCCCAGAGCGTTCTCCTTGACAGAATCATGCTCTAATAATGTAGCGGAATACAATGCCCTACTCATTGGCCTCCAGCTCGCCCAGGGAATGGGGGTACGCTACCTTGAAGCTTATGGCGATTCAAAGCTGATCATAAATCAGGTTAAAGGCGAATACGAGGTCCGTCATGAGGACTTGGTGCCTATTATCATACAGCCATCGAATTGGCTAGCTTATTTGAAGGCTTCTACATCGGGCATGTGTCCCGATCCCAAAATACCAAGGCGGATGCTCTCGCTGCATTAGCGACGACGCTAGCCTTACCGGCCGACACCGAGTATCACCTCACAGTCGCAACCCCGGCATCTCGTATGCTCTAAGCATATGCTAAGGATCCAAGAGGTCCATAATATCTCCGTGGATCTTGAGCCGAGGGATTGGCGCTTCCCTCTCATTGACTACGCTCTGCACGCGGTCTGCTTCCAGATGATCCCAAAGAAGCGGCGTCCATCAGACGAAGGTCGCTCTTTTCTACTATGATCCCACTTTGAAGACACTCTACCGTCGATCATATGACGGTGTCCTCCTCCGCTGTCTCTCTCATTCAGAGGCACAGGAAGTGCTTAAAGAAGCACATGATGGTATTTGCGGAGCTCACCAGCCAGGTCCAAAGCTTAAACAGGCTGCACAGACTTGGGTACTACTGGCCGACCATGATGGCCGATGCCACCCAATACGCACGAAGGTGTAAGGCGTGCCAGGTCCATGCAGACTTCATACACCAACCTTCGGAGTTGCTCCACCCTACTGTTGCTTCATGGCCATTTGAAGCATGGGGAATCGATGTCGCAGGGCCAATCAGTCCCTCTTCGGCAAGAGGTCATCGGTTTATCCTGGCAATAACCGATTACTTCTCAAAATGGGCAGAGGCCACACCGTTGGCCGAAGTTAAACCTCCAATCTGGTTAGCTTCATCAAACACCATGTCATCCATCGATTTGGTGTCCCCAGGCGGATCATCCATGACAATGGTCCTCAATTCATAAGCCAAGGATTCTATCGGTTCTGCGATAAATACCGAATTCAGATATGGCTTCAACAGCTTACAATCCTGCTGCCAACGGCTTGGCAGAGGCATTCAACAAGACAATCATCAAGCTGCTCAAGAAGTTTGTCTCCTCGAACAAGCGAGATTGGGACGAAAAGCTCGGTGAATGCCTTTGGGCCTACCGGACTACGGTTCGGACACCGACAGGCAATACGCCTTTCTCCCTGGTATATGGGTGCGAAGCGGTCATCCCATTGGAAATCCAGATGCCATCATTACGGGTAGCCTTGACTACTAAGATGACATCAGAAGACAATGATCGCCTGCGTCTTCAAGAGCTCGAAGCCCGGACGAGAAGCGGCTGCAAGCTCAGCAACATATCGAGCTATATCAGGCTCGGATGTCAAAAGCCTTCAATAAGAAGGTCAAGCAGAGAGTCTTCCACAAAGGAGACCTAGTCTTAGCCGTCAGACGACCGATGATTATGACGCACAAGACCAAAGGCAAATTTCAGCCTAAATGGGAAGGACCGTTTGTGATAGAGACAGTCTATTCAACGGAGCATACCGCCTTACAACTGCAGATGGCGACCTCCTCATGATGCCGATCAATGGCAAATTCTTAAAGAAGTATTATCCTTAATCAAGGATCTTGCTCTCGATCAGGTTAACATTACACCTCTGATCGAGATCCGCGCGTCCGGAATGCGCACAAAGAGAGCCTCTCTCTCTTTCTCCAAGCATGTCAAACCTGTTGATAGCTGGGGGTTTGCTTAAAATCCCAAGGGACCCGTTCCCACTTGATTCCCTCTCCAAAATCACCTACCATTCTCATCCATAGAATGGTAGGACCACATATATTCCGCTGTTACGTTAACAATAAACCTATGACAGCAATCCCCTCGTTTCTCTCCAAGAAAATGAGACCTCCAAAATCACTTACCAATTCTCATCCATAGAATGGTAGGACCACATATATTTCGCTGTTACGTTAACACTAAACCTATGACAGTGATTCCCTCGTTTCTCCCCGTGAAAACGAGACTATTCCCAAACTCCATTGTTATGAGCTTAGTGCGTCTTAACCGGTTATGTCATTGCGACCTCTGAACCAGTAGACAGCTAAGTCTCAATCCCGAGTCCTGTTGACATTTACAAAAGACAGGTCTCGATACTCTTTGACATTTACAAAAGACGAGTATCACCTATTGATTGAAGCTTGGTGGCTTCTCAACCAGTTATGTCATTGCGACCTCTGAACTGGCAGATAGCCAAGTTTCATCTATTATTGAGCTTAGTGGCGTCTTAACCGGTTATGTCATTGCGACCTCTGAACCAGTAGACAGCTAAGTCTCAATCCCGAGTCCTGTTGACATTTACAAAAGACAGGTCTCGATACTCGTTGACATTTACAAAAGACGAGTATCACCTATTGATTGAAGCTTGGTGGCTTCTCAACCCAGTTATGTCATTGCGACCTCTGAACTGGCAGATAGCCAAGTTTCATCCTTTGTTATTGAGCTTAGTGGCGTCTTAACCGGTTATGTCATTGCGACCTCTGAACCAGTAGACAGCTAAGTCTCAATCCCGAGTCCTGTTGACATTTACAAAAGACAGGTCTCGATACTCGTTGACATTTACAAAAGACGAGTATCACCTATTGATTGAAGCTTGGTGGCTTCTCAACCAGTTATGTCATTGCGACCTCTGAACTGGCAGATAGCCAAGTTTCATCCTTTGTTATTGGCTTAGTGGCGTCTTAACCGGTTATGTCATTGCGACCTCTGAACCAGTAGACAGCTAAGTCTCAATCCCGAGTCCTGTTGACATTTACAAAAGACAGGTCTCGATACTCGTTGACATTTACAAAAGACGTATCACCTATTGATTGAAGCTTGGTGGCTTCTCAACCAGTTATGTCATTGCGACCTCTGAACTGGCAGATAGCCAAGTTTCATCCTTTGTTATTGAGCTTAGTGGCGTCTTAACCGGTTATGTCATTGCGACCTCTGAACCAGTAGACAGCTAAGTCTCAATCCCGAGTCCTGTTGACATTTACAAAAGACAGGTCTCGATACTCGTTGACATCTACAAAAGACGAGTATCACCTATTGATTGAGCTTGGTGGCTTCTCACCAGTTATGTCATTGCGACCTCTGAACTGGCAGATCGCCAAGTTTCATCTACCATTGAGCTTAGCGGCGTCTCAATTGGTTATGTCATTGCGACCTCTGAACCAGCAGACAGCTAAGTCTCAATCTCGATGCTTGCTGACATTTACAAAAGGCAAGTATCTCCCCTTTTTAGCCCCGCAAAGGGCTGACTTCGAGACTGGCAACATCTCAATTGGTTATGTCATTGCGACCTCTGAACCAACAGACAGCCATGCCTCATTATCCAAACAAACAACAGACGACAAAAGAAAAATCTTTCTATTAATTCAGAAGGATGGGATACATGGAGGAGCCTATAGGCGTACATGATAAGATCGAATCCGATCTCCAAGAGAAGCTAGCCGCGTCCTCCTGTCATCTTCAGCCTGGGCCAGCGCCTGTGATCTTAGCTCCGCCGCATCGAAGTCCACCGCCTGAGCCAGACGAGCCTCGGTCTCCGCCAAAGTCGCCCTCTGTGATGACTTCCGCTCCGCCAGTTCCTCACTTCGAGCTCTGAGCTGCTTAAGCCGCGCAGACTCTTCATGACGCATCTGTGTAGCTTTGGACAAGAGGAGATTTGCCTTTCGGATCATCTCTTCAGCCCTCTTGATCTTATCTTCAGCGTCAAGAAGAGCACTGTTGGAAGCATCAATTGCACTCCCAACCTCTGCTTCCTCTGCCTCCAAGGACCTCAAGTCAGAGGAGATAGCCTCAACAGCCTCTTGAGCAGCGAGCTGAGCCTCGCGCTTCTGGGCGACAAGACGCGCGAGCCGTTCATCAGCCAAAGACGCTGCGTCGGAACGATGGAAATGGCGCCATTCCTCCACGTCCTTCTCAAGGTCATCTACCAGGAGCTCCAGAGCAGTAGCTTGATGGTACCCCTCAAAGTCCCGGATACACTCGATGCCACGGGAGAGAACCATTTTCAGCTTCGAAAATGGCACAGGCGAGCCCTTCAAGACTAGACCGATAGTCTGCTCCAAACTATTATAGAAGCTGTCGACCAGATTACCGATAAAGTCATTCTCAGCTTCATCAATCCTTGAGACAACCTCGGAGCAATCTACCAACCTAGTCGACACCACCACCGCGGAAGAAGAAGCGGAACATCGACAGCAGCAGGGCAAGCCAAAGGTGACCTCGGCGGAGTCCTCAGCGACACCGGCACGCCAGCCACTGCGGAGGTAGGACTGGCAACCACCTCCTGAGCAGCAGGCTCAACTACCAGCGTCGGGGAGGTAGGGCTCACAATCACCCTCAATGCCGTATTCGGCAAGACAGTCTGCACCCCACTCGTTGATATGACTGGAAGTGGGGGTACCTCCGGGACTGCCGCCTCTTCAACCTCAGGGCCCTCCGCTGATTTGGGCTGATAAAAAGGCAGGTCGCCATACAGCGCGTCTAACACAGCTGCGTCTGCCCCGGTCGAAGCGCTCATATCACCCTTTGACCCTTCAGGAAAACCCTCCGCTTCTTTCGAAGCTGATGCACCTTGGGGACGAATGCCTGCAACAAAACCAAGGTCAAAAAGGAGACGCAACAAATAGGCGAGGACCAAGAGACCTTAGTCTTACCGAAGGCCGATGTCACCTCGTCAGCCGCATCAGAATCCAAGGGTCCCATCGGAAAGTTCTTACCAGACTCAACGCGGATAGCCGCCCACTCGCCGATTCCTCCGCAGACCACCCGGCAGAGCTGGATGCCATAGGACTTCCTTTAGAAGTCCCAGCGCCCGAAGGGCCAATATCGGCCGCATCACCTCCGGACTCCTCCGAGCGAGCAAAGGAACCAGCTGCACTTCCATAAGTGAACAGGGGATCGTAGTGCTCCCCTTGCTCTCCAATTGCCTCAGCTCCTGCAACAAAGAGCGAATGATGAGTCATGTAAAGCGTGCTGAAGGCATATTAGATGGGACCAATCTTACCAGTAGTCGGTTCAGCAACCAACGGCTCAGCCACTAATGGAGCAGCAGAAGGAGGCGCAGCAGAGGGCTCACCCTCCACCACAATGGTAGGAGTCTGGCGACGGGGCTTCTTCGCCGACAACTTCCTACGGGATCCACTCCCACGCTTCCTTTTGAAGTGGACCTCAGAGTCCCCTTCCTCCACTTCTTCCACATGCTGTGGGGGAGTTGTCCCCACTACACCAGATCCGGCTTCACGAGCACCTGCTTCGGGGGCATCGGGTCTTGTCTCTGCCTCGAAGCGAGGGCTCTCTGCATCAGAAGCCTCGCTATCATCCACAGCGATGAACTCCTCTATGCCAGGAACACGGACTCGCTTGCCCTCCATCTTATCAGAAGCCTTCTGCCTCAGCCGATGAGAAATCAACTTCACACCTGAACTATTGGCTTTGAATCCAGGAGGCGTGGAATTCGAAGCTGCATACCATTGGCAGAAACACAGGGTCGTCCATAGGCCGGGATCCCTCAACGGCGTGCGTAGCCACGCTCCAGTGCTATCCGCGGTAAAGAACCGCCAAGCACGAGCCCCATCAATGAGGCTCCCCATGAAAGCCAGGTCCGGATTCGGGTTGCCCACATACAACTGGTCATACCCAAATTGGCGGGCGAACCGGCTTGGAATGTAGGCTCCATGTAGCAGGTATCCCCACTCCGGTACAGCAGATGCGAGGGCCGGATACAGACCAGCCACTCGAAAACACCCCGACTCATGGGGGACCGACCTGATTCCACGTCATGGAATTCCTCGTTGTATCCTGCACCCCGCAGGCGAGGAAAGCAACGGAATAGGCTATAAGCGTCATAGCGACGCACTAACTTACGGGCCTCGGCCACATAAGTTTTCTGCCACAGACAGCCTTCAAAACGACGGAGAAGCGCCGTTTGAACACCCTGAGGTGGGTCTTCCCCAGCTCCAATCAAACTGGGGCAGTGCAAGGCGAACCACGCCATCAAGTAGGTGTACGGTAAACCTACCCTAGGATTGGGCCCGTCACGAGGCAAGACGGCACCCTTCCCTCGCCTTGACGCCATTGGCCTGCAGAAAGCCTCCGTCAGTACACGAAGGCCCCTCTGAATACAACACACCATGGCCGGGAGAAGACCCAGACGGTAGCCATGGACCAAGCGAACGGCAGGCAGCAGCACATTCGGGTGAACAATGTCACCCGAAGAAGAAGGCACGACACACTTCTTTAACCAGATGGTTAAGAAGCCAGCCAGCAACGCCTTGCGAGACATAGGCCGACGGGCCTGATGGTGAAAGCTCCGAAGAACATCACCCTTCTCGAAAGGACCATCATCTTCTGTCACGACGATGTCCTTTTCAGCACGCACCTCCATCCTCGCCAAGATGTCTTCTTCAGCAACTCCGCAATGAGCTGCCTCGGGCACACTAGTCATGTCCGGGAACAAGTAGTTCCCCCAGCTCTTCAAGCTCTTCGAGCTACCTTTGCCACCGGTGTGGATGCTGGAGCAAATGTGCAAATGGCACACCAATTCCCGATATGTCTCAAGCAAAGCAGGCTCTTGCTTCTCCAAGAGGGCCAGCTCCGCCTCACACGGAAAATACTCTTCATATGGAAGAGACCCGAAGGGCAAAGCAGAGATCTCTCGCATCTCATGCAGGGCCATGCCCAATTCACCAACCGGGGTGAAGAAAGTCCCCGAGGCTGGGCAGTACAACTCAAGAATGGCGTAGAAGCACGCCACCTTCATCTCAATGCCGTAGCAGGTCGCCCTGACGGCCTCATAGAGGTTCAACTCTCTAATTCCCCCTCAAAATGATTGAGGATATAATTGGTCAACTCCGCCCACCATGACCTAGGAGGGTGGACCCAACCAGGAGCCCTGAAGTCCGTGGCGGGATAGTTCCCGTCAACTTCGCAGAACTGAGTGCCAAAGGTCGGCGCCGCAGCTGGATTCTCTCCTACTGGAAGGTCCCTCGCCACCTTCCCAGGGTATAGCCCTATTATGCTACGAGGATAGCCCGCCCTCGAATAGCCGGTCTGAAATGTCAACCTCCCGACACTTACAGATTCGGCATTTAGGCTCACGCCCCACGCCATCTTCCGAGCCTGAGTCACGCTCGCGAAGGAAGACAAAGCGAAATGCCGCTTAGTAGACGGGAGATAGAATCTCTCGCCGTCCAACTGGAAGATCCACTGGCCTTCACCGGCCTGTAGCTGGCGATCGGGATCAGGTGCAGCATCCCCGAACATGAAGTCAGGCTTTTTGTAAGCCTGACGGTCGATATCTTCAACGGAGCCGTAGTCAAAATGCTCCGCATGGCCTGCGGGCCACCACTCTGAATGAGCGTATCCCGTACAAGAGGGCTCGGCTCACTGAACAAGGAAGCCTGCCCGATGAACTGCAAGCTGATGCTCCCTGCTCGACTGGTTAAGCCAAATAGACTGTTCTGGAGGCCGGAGGCGTGATGCACTGCAAAAACAAAAAGAAAATGAACTATGATTAGTTCACCAATCAAATCGACGCGAAGACACAAAAATTCGCTAAGGCATAGCCTCGCCCAGTAAGCAGGGACAGCGGGATAATAGCTTTGATAAAAGCTTCGCTTCACAGATAAGACTGCATCTTTGCAAGAAGTGGCATAGCCCTAAGGGCTGGCGTCATCAAAAGGACGTTATGGATAACAGTCACCCTTCGTGGCCACAACTGAAGGCACACGACCCATATCCTGTTCCTCAACAGGATGAAGATTGCCCAAGCAATGGCTTCCTATGGAAGCCCAAGAGAAGAACTGTTCAGTTCTTACTTCCCTGGTGCAAGCAAAATAGGGAAGTTAAGGGAAACGAGTTCCCTGATAAGGACAGATCATATTCGATCGTCCTAATAGCCGAGTATCGACTCCAAAGGATGAAGACCACTCTCTAATCAGATTAGAGAGTCTCTTACCAGCGATCGGTCGCTCAATGAACGGAGGAGGGCCCTCCGCTGCAGAAGTCGCTGCTTCCTTTCCCCCGCTCGTCTCTTGGGCGCCATTGAAGAATTACAGGAGTTTTTGAACTCTTGAAAAAGGAAGAAAAGAAGAGTCAAGTACTCTGGAAAATTCAAAGAGAAATGATGATTTTCTCTCAGCCCGATCGGGCTTTTATAGGCCAATCAGCGCCTAAATCAAGGCCTCGAAAAAGGGCACATGCCGCCGTTTCGAATTAATTCGAAACAGTGCCCGAAGCGCCTGAGGCGCTTTCCCAAAAGCGACGGTTCAATCCCACTAAGGGGTTAACTCCGCACAAGAGCAAAGTGCGGACTTCGCGCAATCCTTCAAGGACTTAACCGAAAGGTTTGAATTAGCCCTCTAAAGAGGCGCTGACGTGACAGCCTCGCAAAGATCATTCAAAGGAAGGGCTATGCCCGTGCGCAGTCTAGCCCAGCAATGGCCAAACTCTCAGTGAAGCAAGCAAAAATCAAATGATCAGACAAAGAACTTTTATTGATCTAAAAGCAAAGATACATTTGATATTACATCAAAGTTGTGTTTCATACAACACACCAAGTTGCCTAGCAAGGCCATTTGCATAAAAGGCATACAAGCGGTTTTATCTGCTTCCAGACCAGATCAACTGGACACGAAAGGCCTTCCTCCTGCACAAGGCTGTAACCAGTTCTGCCACTGGGACACGGTCATTTTTCTCCACAAAATGGCGGGTCTTATCAGGCCATTTTTTTTTGAAGCCTGGCAATAAAAGCTTATCGCCGCCAACACGTCAGATCACCTATAATGGGAACTAGTTTTGATGCTAGTAATCTGACGGGTGTGAGGCCCACTCCCCTGAAGTGGATCGTCCCCGACGAAGGCCACCAAAGTTGAAAGTCGGCAACCAGCCTCACCTCAGATCGAATCATCTCGGATAAGAGGCTGCCAACAGCCTCTGGGACGCGCACCCCGCTGCCCCGAATTGTTCCTCCTGCTTAAAAGTAAAGCTTCAACCGGGAAGCATAAGGCAATTTTATGGCTTCTTCCATCAAGTCACCAGACTGGCAAGCATAGCTCGCTGCAAGGCAAATTGAAGCAAGTTAGCAGTTAAGCACAGAAAGAGCTGCAAAAACATTAAGTCAGATTCTTCAGCGGCAAAGCAATCCGACTTCAGCAGAGGACAAGTTCCACCTGCACAGCAACCATGGGCTGGCTCAGCAAACGCCAAGTCCTAGCCTCGCCTATACGGCAAAGTCAGACTGATCTTGTGAAGAACAGTCTCAACCTCGCCAATATGGCAAGACTGGCTCAACTATTGAAGAAGCCAAGTCCCAAGTCCTGCCTGTGCAGCAGACTTAACAAGCAACGATCTTTCACTGATCAAGCCAAGATGATAGCTTCACAGAAAACTATGATGAGATCCTTCTCTGCAGCAGCCAATTGCAAGATGAAGAACAAGGGAAGCTAATCCCTGAAGCGAGCTGCCAAAGCTAAATCAAGGGAGATGAGTTCCCTAAAAGCAGTGAAGTCTTTGAATGATCGAGACTTACTGGTCCTTGGCCGGTTAGACAACCAGAGTGGGTTTTTCCTACTAATTCAGAGATCTGAGTATCTCTCACAACCAGAGAAGAGAAGAAAGGCAAGGCACTTCTCTTCAGAGGACCTCAAGTGTCCTATTTATAGGCCCCATGGCCTGAGTGCGATCACCTCAAGCGTGGAAGCACGAGCGCATTCAAGGCATTTACTGCGCCTTGATAACAGGAACGGTTTCCATTGGAACCGTACAAGGGAAGAGAACGCCTCCCTCATAAAAGGCACTTATTGCGCCTAGAAGAAAGGGAATATCCTCCCTTGGAAACGTGCAAATCGGAGAATATCTCCCTCGATCAGCATGAAGAAAGGAGTAATCCTCCTCGTAACTGGCCCACGGCAGTTGGCCTCGGGAAAGCGACAGATGTTCCAGAGCGAACTTACCTAGCCGCGAAGCTACCCAGACGCGAGTCTACATGATTCCTCGGCGAATCTACATCCCAAAGCAGGATTGAAGGCGAAGCTGAACTCAACCATCATGGCGATGTTCATACTCCACACCACCATCACAGCAGTTCAAAGTATTTCGAAATCTGGGCTATTGCAGACTTTCGAAAACTTTGAAGGGGGTCTTGTTGACACTTAAAAAAGACAAGATTCTCATTGGTCCGAACGATGTCTAAACTTGTTGACATTTACAAAAGACAGGGACAGACGAGCTGAAGACCAGTTTTCACCCACCTCCAAGGGACAAGGAAGCGATGGACTCCACTGATCCAGCAAGCAGAACAGTGAACCCGGATTGTTTCTAACAGACCTCAGCAGGTCTAAAATGCTAGCATTTAACATTACATTAGCCCAAGGAGATAGCCTCGCTTGAGAGGCTAACATCATCCAGAGCACCGCCAGGAAGCTAACTGATAGCTTCGCCGAAAACCCTCTTTTCGGACTTCGCCGAAGACCCTCTTTTCGGACTTCGCCAGGAATTGCCTCTAGCTCCGCTATGAGCCTCAAAGCGGGCAGCTCCGCCATCAGCCTGCTATGGTCAACCTTTGACCAATCAAATCTCCTGATGAGATCGGATTCAATCTAATCAAATCCAATCAGGATTCAAATATGGCAGGTGATTGCCACAATCTCTTGACTCTCTTGAAACGAGTAAGTGGATCAAGGAGAATCAATCAACGATATGGAAAGGATCATAACATATCGGAAAGATCAACCGATTTGCCATTTTCTAGCTCCGCGGAAGCTATTATAGCCTCGCAGCAAGGCTACTTTCCAGATTCAAACAGATTCGGTTCAATCTGTTTCTATATCTTCAAGGGGACGATTATACCCTTACTTTCCCTATAAATAGCCCGTCAGGGCACAAGGGAGGGGGATCGGATTGCAGAGGAAGGAGCCATCAATTGCCTTCTGATCGCAAGAATCGATCAATTAGCTTCTTCGACTGAGGCTTCTTCATAACGCACCGTGCGTTCTCGAATTCAGAGACCTTTTAGAGAATTGCTTTCTCTATCCAGGGTGTTGATACCCTAACATCGTCCTTCTTCCCAAGGAATCTCCGGAACCAGGCGAGAAGGAATTCCTTATCGAAGGCGATTTTGAGAAGCAGCAAGAGGGTTCTACCAATCCTCTATTCTCTGATTCCCGGAACCAGGCGAGAAGGGAATCTCATCGCTCGCATCGTCAAAGGGACAAAGTGGTCGCGCGCTGACCAGACTCCTATCGGCACACTTCTCCAGAATCTCTGAGGGGATCTACTTGTAATCTTTCTAAGAATACTTGTAATTTAGCTCCTCAAACTCTTTTTTGTAAGTTTTTCCCCTTTGCAAACATAATGGAAAACACCAGGTCAAGAAGCGCTCTACTGATTTCAGTCTGTCCTATGGTGCAGGAAATGGTGGGACATCCGGGATCCTTGTACTTCACCGGAATGGGACCAGACAGAATTTCGCTTATGTTAGTGGCCAAGAACACTTTCTTGGGCACATTGGTCTTTCTCTTCTTAGTACACATATCCTTCAGAAATTTGGCATAAGCCGGGACTTGTTGGATAGCGTCTAGAAGTGGCACATTCAATTTGACCTGGTGGAACATCTCTAGCATTTTCTCCATGTGCATGTTTTTATTGTTGTTCCTAAGCCTATTGGGAAGGGTGCTACAGGCTTATGAACTTGTTCAGCAGCTTTGTCCTCATCAGATGTTTGTGGAGCGGATTGGGAGGCACTAGCAGAAGTGGAGGCTTGATTGGGATCAGGATGGACTGGACTCTTTGGTTGGTAGACCTGGTTGTCTACCTTCTTTCCAGATCTCAGTGTGTGAACATCATTACAGTGGTTGAGAGATGGATCCTGAACTTCATATGCTTGGTTGGAGGTTTTTGGGTTAGCTAATGGCTGACTAGGCAAAGTACCCTTAGGTCTCTCACTTAGGGAGCTAGCTAACTGGCTCATCTGTAATTCCAACCTTGAGATGGCCTGTGAATGACTGTTCAGAGTTTGTCCCTGGTTCTGCATGAAAGCAGACTGGGACTTAATGAAAGCCTCAATGCTCTCCTCCAATTTACTGATCTTCTTTTCCATTGGAGAGCCTTGGGAGGAGGAAGATGGGGCTTGACTGGGAAAAGGTGGTGAAGGAGCAGGATGGTGAAAATTGTTGGAAAAATTAGGCCTGGGAGGATTGTTTGGGGCCCAGGAGAAATTTGGGTGATTTCTCCAGCCAGGATTGTAGGTCTGCGAGTAGGGGTTGTGAAGCGGCCGTGAGTAAGCCGCGTTCATGTGTTCCGGTGGCATTTGTTGGGCATGGAAAACAGGGCACTCTTCAAAGACATGGTTCGGTGCCTGACAATATGAACAACCCGGATTGTGAATTGGTGGTGGGTTGATCTGGTTGACACTGACAGGCTCTTTTGTTTCTAGAGCCTCTATCCTTCTCATCAGGGTCGCAATCTTGGCCTCGGCAGCTATGGATGTTTCTAGGGATAGGAGCCCTCCTCTTGAAGCTATAGACTGTGAAGTCCTAGGTTTCTCCGAGGCTGGCTCCCATTGCAGGGTCTTCTCCGCTAAGTCCTCAAATAAATCCCAACCCTGATTCTCATCCTTCTGCAAGAACCCTCCCTGACACATCGTTTCTAACAGGGTCTTAGTCTGATAGTCTAGACCATCGTAGAGAATCTGGCACTGACGCCATTTCTCCACGCCGTGATGAGGGCACTGAGCTAGGAGATCTTTGAATCGCTCAAAGTATCTCCAAAGGGTTCGCTCGGGTCTTGCTTAAACTGCATGATGTTCTTCCTAATGAGGGCAGTTTTGTGAATTGGGTAAAATTTCTTCAAGAAAGCCTTGACGAAATCATCCCACGTCGTGACTGAATCTGCTGCCAAACTGTACAACCATTTCTTAGCTAGATCCTTTAGGGAAAAAGGGATGAAACGTAACCTAACGACATCGTCTCCTAGCTGGGGTATCTTCATCATGAGGCATACTTCTTCAAATTCCCTAACAAAGAAGTATGCGTCCTCTGATTCTAAACCATGGAATTTCGGAAGAGTGTTAATGAATTGGGGCTTTAACTCGAAATTATTTCCGTTTGCTTCAGGAAGTTTTATGCAAGATGGAAGTGAAGTTCTTATCGGGTAAAATCTATCCTGAAGTGATGCCATCACTGGTTCTGGATGCAAAGGTAGAGAAGTGTTTCTTGTCAATCTGGAAGTTGAAGGATCTCTCACCCACTATTGCATTCAGCACACCACAACCAACGTGAAAACAACAAACAATCGAAAAAAAATAAAAAAAAACAAACAAAAGAAATTAAAAACAACCACAAGCCTTAGTCTAAGGTACCTGGACCTAGACGACTCCTAACTGGTCGATTCTCCGGGGAAGGTTGTTGCAGGAACTCGACTACAAGCTAATCGGCCAGGAAAGGGCAAAGCTCGGGGGAGGTATCCGGGCGGAGCCACGGGCCTAATTATGCCAAACCACGGAGCTTTCGAGGCTTTACCTCTAAATCCACTTTCCTTAGACACCGATTTTGCAGGAGTAAAGTTCTTACAATTTCCAACCTTGGTTAATCTCTTAGTGAGTCCGAGATGTCCCTAGGGCCAACGTCTATTGATTTTTAGTTAAGGCTTGGGAATAAGTGAGTGCACTTGGAGATGGTTTTTGGGCTAAGGAAGGGTGATGAAACCCCCACCTTATCTTGTTTATTTGGGTTTTGCCCTTAAAGTCAATTGTGCAAGTGTACAGTTTATTCACAACAAGGTAACACTCAAAGCGGTAAATCACTTCAAAATGTTGGTCCTAATCTATATGAATGCACACGTACCTTGTCTCCAGCACTCTTCAACAGAAATTGAAATGAATTGAAATAGACACGTGCCCTAAATGCAAACGTCTGATTCAAATTTTAATTAAGCAACAAGTGGATTTCTGTTGAATTTATTACACATGCATATAGTGAAGCATCCAAGGAAACGAAAAAAAAATTGAAAGCACTTTTTTTTTTTTTTTTTTAGCGGCGTTCGGCAACCCTGCAAACGAGTGCGTTAGTACTTCAATCGGAAAAACTCGCTTTTACACGAATTTTCCGAGGGCAAATAAATCCTCGCGCAATGTCCTTGGCCACCTCTTTTGCTTCCCTTGAAAGTGAGCTCCTTGGTACTTCTCCTACACAAAAAGAAAAAGAACAATCTTTAGTAGTGAACAATAAAGCCGTTCCCTCCCCGGCAACGGCGCCAAAATTTGATCGCGTAAAAAGCAAGTACTAAAATGAGAGAAGGAAGTGTGGGTTGATGTTACTGCTTTTGCGATTCTTTCCGTAGTAGCGAAGTGGCTATACGGGTCGTATCCACAAGGAGGGAGAGCGATAGAAGCTTGATGCGGCTTTCGAAGTTCAAGAAGAAAGAAAGTTCTTGTTTCCAAATAAAGAATTTGAAAAGTGAAAACAAGTATTTTTAGAAATTGTTGGAAATATTTGGTGGTTTGTAAAAGTGATCTTTTTCTTAGTTGTAAAGATGCATGGCTAACTTTCTACTAAGTGCTCCCACTAATTTCCAACTTTTTGGAGATAGCCTCACGATGGATCATAGGCAAACACGACACTTGTGCATTGGAACTAATCACGTGGAAATCGAGTGAGAGTTCATCCTATAACTTAGCCTTACACGGCAAAAACTCGGACATTCCCATATCAAGATCCGATAGAAGGCGAGAATAAGGGAAGACTCGAGTGCACTATTGGTATCGGCAAAGTTAAAAGGAAAAGAGTCTAACAAGTAAAATACACAACTCATAAATCATCAAAACTCGGTAAGTATGAAGTATAAGAAAGTAGATACTTGTAGATAAATTAGAGTTAGAACCCTCATCGTAAGATGCCATAGCTCTCATTTGCACAAGGCTTGTTTGGCACTATTGATTCATACGGGTTATCAAACAAGTGTTAGAAATTAGTGGGTTAGTAGTTAGTTAGCCATGCTAATGAAAAAGTTAGTTAGCCATAACAAGAAAAGAATCAACAAAGAAAAGGGGTAAAGGGAAAGGGGGAGTTACACTACAACAAAGTAAAGGAAAAGAAGTAAAGACGAGAGAGGTTACACTACAACAAAGAAGTAAAAGTAAATGCAAGACAAGGAAATTGAAAGAAGGAAGAGAAGTAATTTACTTGTATTAGGTTGTCACCCTCCAAATACAACTTTTTACACACTCTCTCTCTTTCTCTCTAATGTCTAAGACCTAAAATTAGAAGAAGAACACAATAACAACTACAACTAGAATACAAATTTTCCTAAACTCCAATCTGCTCCAACTGAAACCCCCCAGGGGGTTTTTATAGCCATCAGGGAAGAGGGGTCCAGGGGACAAGGAGGTGACCCAAGACGGCGCGCGCGCCGCGGCCACATGGCCGCGGAAACGCGGCAAAAGCCGCGTTTCCGCGGCCATTTAATGGCCGCGCGCGCGGGCTCTTCGGGCGGCGCGCAGTCTCTTCTGTCCCCTGTCGTATTCGGCGCCCGGATTTGGTTTTGCAGTCTCTGATTTTGCCAGAATCAGTCTCTTAGGTCAAGGGCTATCTTTTAGGCCTTTTAATCACCATTTAAATGGTGATTTGGGTCTTCTTCTTCATTTTGCCCACCATGGACCTAGGATCAAGCAAGCAAGGTTTTATTAGTAGAGTTTTACATGAATAAATATGAGAATGTGATGAAAATTATGCAAAATTAGAGACTAATCACTCAGTTATTTCTATTACGAAACACACATCTTTACATTTTATTACATTTCATTAAGTTTCATTATGTCGTTATATCTGACAAATGGAATACATGAAATTCATTTCATCCTTGTGTTTACACTTTGAAAATATAGGAGATCTGAAAACTTATTCTTTCACCGTGGCCAGACCCCCAATACAAAAACAACAAAGATTTGTTTATTGAAGGAGATCTACTGGAAGCAGTTAATCGCCATGGCTCCTGAGCAGGCAGCCATATACCTCGATAGCAGCTTACATGACTTCAAGGCAGCTAGGCTAACACCGTTCACTGTGACGGTCTCCAAGAAACTCTGCTAGAGCAAGCCACCGATGTTCGACCAGACGAACTACGAAAAAATATCCCAGAAGGAGATAAAAGCACCTTCCACTTTGGTGTTCTGAGGAAGAGGTCCAGGCTCCGGGGTGAGGAGTAATTCACCAGCATACCTGACCAAAGAGCTTTCTCTCTTCCTTCCACATGCACCCAATATTGAGGGAGGGTCAGATCCTAAAGATCGATCCTTACCCCCTAAAAATCGGGAGACTCAAAACCAAATCATCGGCTCTAGTCGAAGCGCGCCAACAAGGAATTACCCTAGGCAGCAGAGCCCTATCACAACAGTTGATGTATTGACAGGCTCATCATATCGACTAACATATTGCTCCAACCAGACTCCCGAATAGCGGAAGCTTAACGACCATCTTCTTCCTTTTCCATTGCTTTCTCCATCTGATGAAGAGGAGAAAAGGATACATGGCGACCCATCAATGCAACAATGGAGGAATACAGAGGCCTCTCAAAGAAGATGGCAAAGTTTAGTTCCACCAAAAGGATCCAACCTATTTATAAATGGAGGGAAGGAGCCAAACCGTCTCCAATTCATATTTTTTAATCCCCTAAAGTTAGTTCCAATCCTGAGATCTTCGGTCAACCAGGAGGCATAATATTAACCGCCACAGTCACGCGATCATAGTCATTATGGCGCCAGGATCTGAAAAAGCATCAGTTACAAATTTCAAAAAAATCAACCATTCGACATGCCAACTGTCAGCCAACAACACAATCTCCAAGTCAATTCAGACGATCCACATTTAATTTCAAGAATCTCCTCTACCCATAAGCATCAAGATGAAATGATCTCCTATCAATTTTGCTCTTCCGACTTCTCTTTCGCAGGCTCCGATAAGCGAAAGAGCGGGGGCATCTGTAGTGGTAAAAAATTGACTCTCACAGGATGGCACCACATGTCCAAGCAAGCAGGAGACTCCATCACTCTATATCCTCCCGGAGGCAGTTCGGTTCATACTGAAGTCACTCTTCACTCCGAGGATAAGTGATAGGATATGAGAGCATCCATTCTCGTCATCCATGGCTTGCTCTATTCTAGGTATATCAACGCTTTTTTGATAAGACTTAGATACATAAACAAAACATAGACAAGGCAAACTGATGAGATAGTGGCGTGAGACGACCATAGGAAATAAAATTAAAAAAGATGCTAAGTACAAGATCTTTTACCCTTTTGATGTGCAATAAGAGATTCAAGTTTGAAGAACTAGAAGTATTCATCTCAGTAGAAAGAAGCGAAGGATCAGTAGGTAGAGAAGAAGAATGAGGAGGATCTGGATCAGGAGATATAGATGTTAGACTAACAAGGAGTGAAGTAGAGAGCACATTCTTGAAATGTCTGGTATACATACCTGCAATAGTTTGGTACAATCTCTTTCTTCAAATTCCCAAGGCTACCCATAGGTTGAGGTATAGGAGAAGAAGCAGTAGGAGCAGAATACGGAACTGACTCAAAAGGAGGTCATATCAGTAGTAAAACTTATAGTGTAAAACATCCATAGCTTTTCCGCGTTCGTGAATAACCAATAATAACACATTTTATTGCTCTAGGTTCTAATGTATCCAAACAAGGTTGAAGATCTTGAACAAAACAATTAGAACCAAACTGATTAGTCTATGATATTGCACTTTTATACCACATTTCCCTTTTGATTTATGAATAAAATAACACTTCTCACCCATGTTTTGGTCTCTTTTGTAGATAATCAAGTCTAGAAGGGTAAAAGAGTAATAAGAGCTTAATTAAACCCATTTTTGGGTAATTAAATCTGAATTTCTTGGAGGCCAAGCTAGATAGTTTCAAGAAGATACATTGATCTAGACGCTGGCGGGTGTCTGATGAAAATCTGGACATAAATACCCGAATCCAAGAATATCTGGAAGCTCCCCGAAGCAAGAGAAGTCGCTCGCCAAAACCAGGGACTAAGTCCCTTGTTTGGCCGCTGAAATGCTGCTATGGCAGCGTTTTCGCGGCCATATTGGTGAGCCACACGTCAATTTTCGACGCGTGGCCTCGTCTCGTCTTCTAGAAACCCCTTTTGCCTATATAAAGCCCTGCAGAGACCTGAGATGGAAGCAAATTGAGAAATTGGCTAGGTTTTCTCTCTTTTAGTGTAGGTTAGTGTAGGTGTTCTTCTTTTCTTTTTTTTCTTTTATATTTTCATTTCGTTTTTAGATCATGTATTAGGACTGAGAGATTCAGAGAGAAAAAGAGAGAGATTGATATAATAGATGGTGACAATCTATGTAAAGGTGTCACCTTTCTTCTCCATTGTAATCTTCTCCATCTTCTACATGATGCTTAGCTAATTTTTCTTCTCATGGTGATCTAACTACTAACCACTAACTATCTAACCTCTTACTTGATAATCCACATGAATCCAATAGCCTCTACAAGGTCTTGCTCTTGCAGGAGCCATTGATGACTCATGATGATGGATTCTAACATTCTAACATTCTAACCCATTAGCAAGCTAACTTGCAATGTCTTCTTTATTTCATGCTCACCTCTAACCGGTTTGATGATTTAATAGTAGCTTGCAACTTGTTGTGTGGTATGGATGTGTTGTTTGAATGTAGAAGAACAATCTTATGAGCCATGCTTTATATCGCTTCTTGAAGCCAAGGACTGTGATTGCCGAGGATCCATGTGAGGCAACTATCACTAAGAGAGGTTAGCATGATTAATGGAACAATTAGTAGTTAGTAGCCAGGGATTTTCTTTCAAATTTTTATTATTCTTTTAATCTTGTTTTAAAAATCAATCACAAAACTCTTTTTATCAATTTTCTTATCATTATTTTCACCCTTCTTAGTTCATCCTTGTTTTCATCTTCATCACTTTCGTTTTCATTTTCTTCGCCACAAATTCTTTTCTAGTTTGTTTTTCAAATCACTTTCTATATCACTTCACTTTTCACTTCATTTCTATTTTCTTGTTTTGTTTTATCGATTCACAACACCTCTCCATTGTTTTCACATCGCCGTTTTATCATCTTCTCCGCCTATCACTTTCAGATTTCTTTTCTTTTTCTTTTTCTCATTCTTTTGACAAAGAATAGCTCGTAACAACCAACGTGAATAAAAATTGTTAATGCTTCTATTGCCTCCCGTCCCGGTGGATTCGACCCATTGAGCCAATGCTATAACAGAAGTATCGAGGGAACATTAGAACACATATAATTTCATTGACTTCATAAAACACACATTTTAAAGTGTTATTTTTTCTCCTATAAAATTTTGGCGTTGTTGCCGGGAATGGGAATGGTTTAAACTCACTTTTTTGTTAACATTTTCTTCTCTGTTTTGGTGTACAGGTCAATTTTTACAGGAACTTAATATTGCAGAACACCGATTAGCATTGTCGCTCTTTGCTCTGGAAAGCAGGGACCCAGCTTCCAAAAAAAAGTTGTGCAAACGCGACTTTAGCCACGCAAACGTGGAAATTTTGTGGCAAAATTTTCTCTTATTTTGTTGGAATGTGCATATTGTAATAGCTAGTGGATTTTTACTGCTATTTTCCTACTTTGATTACCTACACACTGCAATAAATAAAGAACTAAAATACGATATTTGGTTTAAAACGGTTTAGACATTTGCATTTAGGCACGTGTCAGTTTTAATTCTAATATACTGTATTTTGTTCTCTTGTTGTGATCTGGACTGAGGTATACATATGGCATTACATATAGCATAGGACATACCGTGGGTGATTTACTCACTTTGTGTTATATTCTTGTCTATATTGCACACTTGCACAAATCGGACTGAAGGGCATAACCCAATACATGATAAGATGGGGGGAGTTTATCACCCTTTCTTAGCCCAAAAGTCACCTCTCCACTCACACAACCCAAGCCCTAAAAAAAATTGATAGACGTTGGCCCTTAGGGATATCTTAGACTCATTAAGAGATTGACCGAGGATGAAACTTGTTTGAATCATACTCTTGAGAAATCGGTGTCTAAGGTTGGGGATTAAGAGGTTGCGCCTCAAAGATACCGTGATTTGACATAATTAAGACCCGTTGCTTACGCATGGATACCTCCCACCATATTTTGCCCCTACCTGGCCGATTAGCTGGCAGTCGGGTTCATACAACAAACTCCCACGGGCAATCAACCAGTTAGGAGTCGTATAGGTGTAGGTCAACCCTAATATAGGTTTGGTTTTGATTTTTTTCTTTCTTTTTTGTTTGTTGTTTATTTTTTCTTTTTGTTTGTGATTGTTTGTGAAATGAAATTCAACAACAATAATTTTTCAATCCTAATATGGATCCATACTTTACATCAATCTCATTGTCGAATAGCTCCAACCCAGCTTTGAAAAACATAAACCAACCACATAATCTGGATTGGATGTATTCGACTCAATATAACCCATTCGCTTATCTGATGACCAACATTTTAAAAATAATTTCAATTCTTCACAGAGTCGATGGGGATTCACCTCCCCCGAGTCTAATTTTCAACCCCTCTGTCCACAATTTTCACAATTGTCACAGTATTCATTTCCCGACTTTGCTTCCTATACCCCTTTTATAGAATCACCAATTGAAGAAAAATCCGAGTTAGAAAAGAGTATAGAGCCAACATGCAAGAGGCCGAGCGATAATTTCAGATAATGTTGGCCTCCCTAATTCTACAATATTTTCTAGAGTTTTACTCTGTCCCACCTCTTCAAAATGATCAAACATCCATCTTGAAATTGACTGAGAAACTCTTGCGTCCGATCGACAATCTCAAAACTTGTTGGACTTACAATCTTCACAATTTTTCTAAAAACCTACACTAAAAAATTGGCAATTTCTCATTTTTATTAAATTGAACTCAGATAAGAATGTGACTTCGATCCTCAAATTTGTGATCCAGTTCAAATTCCTGAATCAATAATGACTCCAATTTTGTTACTCAACTTGAGCAACATTTTAGAGTCAGTTTTAATTCCCACACCTGCCATTCTTCAACTTGAATCACCATTCTTGGAAAGTCACATTCCGTTGTGGGGAAATGAATTTGGACTTGAATTTTAACTTCTTGATTTGGACCCGATTTCTGAACCAATTTGGACTCCTGAACCTTTACTTGACTTAATTTAAATTCCTGAGTCGATATTAGTTCATGTACTTTCTGAGCCCAAATCAATCATTCCATCTTTTCATACTCCATTTTGGGACAAGTGTCTTGATAAAATTGACTCCGAACTTATTTTAAAAATTTGGAAACTAGTGGGGTAAAAATTATAATAAAAATCATTCATATATACATCATTTTAGTAGGTTGTATTATAGAAGTTTCTGGTGGGTTCCTCCAAACTCCACGCAAATTGGATTGAGACGCATTTCATGGACCAATCAGACCACCACCAGAACCACCACCTTGAGGTGATTTTTCCTTCTCTCTATTTTTTTAATGCATACATACATTCATGATGCATTGAGGATAATGCATGAGATAAGTGTGGGGGAGGGTCTACTAACGTAGAGTTTTTAGATTTTTTTCTTTTTTACTTCTTTTAGGATATTCTTAGAAATTTTTCCTTTTGTATAGGATTTTTCCTTTCTTTAAAAACTTTTTGAAACAGGAGATAGAGTTTTGATCTATTTTAAAGAAAATTAAGATGATCTTAGAAATCAAGAAAATCTTAAATTATGACATCTTAAACCTTATCGAAATAATGAATCTTATTTAAAATTATAGGTTTAGTAAGATAGATTGGAGAGATAATTTTATCTTGAATTTTTTGCATTAGATAGTAAGCACTTCACACTTACACATTTTTGGGATGGAAACAAAGACTTAAAATGCCATAAAGTAAAATAAAAAGAAATATATATAGTATATATGGAGGAAAAAATCACTTATTAAGCTAGATAATTATACCTCAAGAAGCATAATTATTCAAGCCTAATAGTGGTCATAAGAAATAAATAATCCCCTTAGTTTTGTGGCTTTGTTTGCTCGAGTCCTTAAACTCGAGGGATGTTTTCTCATCTGGTGCCCTAAGACCGTCTGGTCTGGGAGTCATCAGTTAAAGGCTCACTATCCGGTTAATCTAGAAAGCCTAAGAAAATTAAGGGAAGAAAAAATATATATATATATGTGTGTGTGTGTGTGTGTGTGTGTGTGTGTATATATATATATGCTTATATATACACATAAATAAATGGCTTGATGGTTGGAGTTGAAATCTCAGAAATCTTTACTATCACAAAGTGCATATTATCTAAGTTTTATGAAGGATAAAATATTCAATCCAATTTTAAATTCTTATCTTAATTGAAGACAAGATCTTGCATATAGACTAAGTTTAAGGGAGAATAATTTTTGACGGACTTATGATCTTAGATCGCTTAAATTTTTATAAAAATATTTCGAAAACGTGTCTCTCTTTCAAAATGCATTTTCAAAACGTTAACATTTATCTTCTTTCTTTATGGATTTTGTGGGTGCAATCCGCTGAAATTCTCAAGAGACAACACTCCTCCTCTAAGGGTAACCTAGAGGTTTAACGGCTTGTTGCACATGCTCAGTGCAATCGCATCACCTGCGAAAGTGGTGTAATAACATTTGTAGTATAGTTTTTCTTTTTCTTGTTTTGCTCGGGACGAGCAAAAAGATAAGTGTGGGGGTGTGATTAGTCTACTATATTGCACTTTTATATCGCATTTTCCTACCGATTTATAAATAAAATAACACTTCTCACCCATGTTTTGGTCTCTTTTGCAGATAATCAAGACTAGAAGGGCAAAAGGGTAATAAGAGCTTAATTAAACCCATTTTCTGGTAATTAAATCCGGATTTCTTGGAGGCCAAGCTAGAGAGTGTCTAGAAGATACATTGAATCTAGACGTTGGCGGGTGTCTGACAAAAATATAGACGCAAATACTCGAATCCAAGAATATCTGGAAGGTCCCCGAATCAAGACGAAATCGCTAGCCAAAACAAGGAAACTAAGTCCATATTGGCGAGCCACGCATCGATTTTCGACGCGTGACCTAGTCTCATCTTCAAGAAGTCCCCTTTTGCCTATATAAAGACTGCAGAGACCTGAGACGAAAGCAGATTGAGAAATAAGCTAGGTTTTCTCTCTTTTAGTGTAGGTTAGTGTAGGTGTTCTTTTCTTTTCTTTTATATTTTCATTTTTTTTAGAACATGTATTAGGGCTGCGAGATTCAGAGAGAGATTGATGTAATAGATGGTGACATTCTATGTAAATGTGTCTCCTTTCTTCTCCATTTTAATCTTCTCCATCTTCTACATGATTCTTAACTAATTTTCTTCTCCTGGCAATCTAATTACTAACCACTAACTATCTAACCTCTTACTTGATAATTCACATGAATATAATAACCTCTACAAGGTCTTGCTCTTGCAAGAGCCATTGATGGCTCATGATGATGGATTCTAATATTCTAATATCTAACCACTAATAAGATAACTTGCAATGTCTTCTTTATTTTATGCTCACCTCTAACTGGTTTTAATGATTTAGTAGTAGCTTGCAACTTGTTGTGTGGTATAGATGTATTGTTTGAATATAGAAGAACAATCTTATGAGCCATACTTTGTATCGTCTCTTGAAGCCAAGGACTAGTAATGGCCAAAGATCCATGTAAGGCAACTATCACTAAGAAGTTAACATGGTTAGTAGATGATTGAAGCTTTACCTGCACATAAAATACGGAATTACAGAACTTAAAAATAAAGATGTGCAAGTGCTCAATTCTACCGCGATAGTAAGTGGCTATGCGGGTCGTAATCCACAAGGAGGGTTTGCGATAGAAGCGTTCAAGGTTTTTTAATTGAAATCTTTATGAAGAAAAAAACGAAAGTTCTTCTTTGTTTTAAGAAATGAAAATGAAAAAGAGTTACGTTAAGTTAGAAAGAAAGCGATAGATGGAGAAGGTGGAGAAAATCAGAAAACGACTATGTACAAATAAGTTGAAAAAGAAAGATTTGGAAGATGTGGTGTTGGTGATTTAATCTACAGAAATAAAAGAAAAGAAAGAAAAATAATTTCTTACCTTCTTTTTACCAAAAGCTTACTTTGAATCTTTGGCGACGATGTTACCTTAAAGTGGAGGCAATCAACGCATAGCCCATAAGAGTTGAGTATTGTCTCTTCCACATTACATCATCAAGACAACTTCAAGCATGAAATGATACAGAGAGACTCACATCCATCGTCATGAGCTATCGGTGGCAATCGCAAAGGCAAGGCTCTTTCGATGCTTTTAGACTCACTTGGAAGACAATTGTACTAAAAGAAGAGTGAAGTAGAAAAGAAGAAGAAGAAAACTAAAACGAAGTACATACAAAGAGAGAATACAGATTTAATTTCATAACGATAAAAGAAAAGAAAAAACCTTACAGCGGTGTCACTCTCAGCTCAAGCTTCATTCTTGTTCTTCTATGAAAGTCTGATCTCCTCTGAATTACATAATGAAAGCTAAAAATTACATGAAAAGAAAACCAAAAACCTACACTAAAAAATGAAAAACTAGACTAAATCCTATCTCTGCATGATCCTCCCCTTTTGCTCAGCTAAAATCAGTATTTATAGGGAAAAACCTAAAGGAGAAGATCCCAGGAAGATTGGGGGATCCCCTGGTCTGATGTATTTCCCGTATCTTCTTCTGATTTTCTTGTTTTTGCTTCAAAAGTTGACAAAACAGTCTTTGATTGTGCTTGATTCAGGGAGGATTCTTCTCAACCTCCTTATATGCCAAGATTTTGCCCTAATTTCTTCATCTTGATTCAGGGAGGATTCTTCTCAACTTCCTTATATGCCAAGATTTTGTCCTGATTTCTTCATCTTCATTCAGGGAGGATTCTTCTCAACTTCCTTATATGCCAAGATTTTGCCCTGATTTCTTCATCTTGATTCAGGGAGGATTCTTCTCAGCTTCCTTATATGCCAAGATTTTACCCTGATTTCTTCATCTTGATTCAGGGAGGATTCTTTTCAACTTCCTTATATGCCAAGATTTTGCCCTGATTTCTTCATTTCAAATTTATTCTGAATTAATTAGAATTTGGTGGGCTTTTGGGCTTGTTTCTCTTCATCTCCTTAAGGAATGGGCCTGCAAATAAATTAAACATTTAATTAGGACAATGCAGATTTTATTCTATAATAAGTATGGAAATATGATAATAAATGTGCAACATTAGTGACCAATCACACCGCCATACCTATCTTTTGCTCGTCCTCGAGCAAAACAACTAAACTATACTAAGGATTATTAGACCACTTTCGCAGGTCACGCGATTACACTGAGCATGTGTAACAAGCCGTTAAACCTCTAGGTTTCCCCTAGAGGACGAGTTTTGTCTCGTGAGGGTTTTCAGTGGATTACACCCACAAAATCCATAAAGAAAGAGAAACAAAGAGTTAGTATTTTCGAAAAGCATTTTGAAAGAGAAAAATATTTGAAATATAATTGTAAGATTTAAGCAATCTATAAGTTATAGGAAAACTGAATTTTTCATTCCTAAACTTAGTCTCTATTCAAAAATCTGTTATCAATCAAAGTAAGGAGTCAAATTGTACTTCTCATCTGGTCTATTACTTTACCCTAAGTCATATGCACCTTGTGATTGTGAAAATTTTGACTAAGGGTTCATTAACTCTAACTCTTATGCCTTATTTATTTATATATATTTTTTGTGGTATTATTCCTTAGTTCTATTAGGCTTTCTAATATGCCCATGTAACGAGCCTTTAATTAATGACTCCCAAACCAAACGGTCTTAGGGCACTAGGTGAGAAAACACCCCAAGAACTTAAGGACTCGAGCAAACAAGGCCACAAAACTAAGGATTTTATTATTTGAACCCCTTTTAGGCGTGAATACTTATGCTTTATTAGGCACAAATATCCAGCTTAATCAGAGGATTTATATATATATATTTTTCTCAAACTTATCTAATCATCTTTCGCATAAATACTAAGGCTTACTTAGGCCAAAGTACCTAGCTAATCAATAATTAGATTCATTCATCTTTCATAGATATTTTTTTCTTTTTTTTTTTTTTTTTTTATATATAAGGCATAAGAATCTTTGTTTTTAAACCCTAAGTGTGTAAGTGTATGAAGTGTGCATATTTCATTAAGGTAAAGATCAAGACTAAATTACTTTGACAAATTATCTTCCTAACCCTAAAAATCAAACAAATAATCTTATTTTGACCAAATTTAAGAAATCCTAATTTTGATTTTCCTATTCCTTAAAATTGACTTAATTTCTTACAAAAAATATGTCAAAATATTGTTTCTATTTTCAAAAAGTTTTTAAAAGTAAAGAAATTTTTTTTTAATAAAAAGAAAAAACCTAAGTTATGTTAGACCCTCCCCCACACTTATCTCATGCATTGTTCTCAATGTATGAATTAATGCATAGATGCTTGAAAAAGAAGAAAGGGAAGGAAAATGTTACCTTAAGGTGGTGGTTCCAGTGGTGGTCTGATTGGTCCATGAAATGCGACCCAATCGACTTTTCGTGGACTTCGGAGGAACCAACCAGAAATTTCTCTAATATAACCCACTAAAATGATATATCCATAAAGATTTTTATTAAATATTTAACCCCATCTAATTTCCAAATTCCATAATTAATTTCGGAGTTAAATTTGTCAACCGCCTTGTCCCAAAATGGAGTGTGAAAAGATAGAATGATTGACTTGGACTCAGGAAGTACAAAAACTAATACCGACTCAGGAAGGTCACTTAAGTCAAGTAAAGGCTCCGGAGTCGAGATTGGTTCAAGAAGTGGGTCCAATTCAAGAAGTTAAAGCTCAAGTCCACATTTATTTTCCAACTATGGAATGTGACTTAATATTGGTGATTCAAGTTCAAGAATGATAGGTGTGGGAATCAAAACTGACTCTAAAATATTACTCAAGTTGGGTAACAAAACAGGAGTCAATATTGATTCGGGAATTTGAACTGGATCACAAATTTGAGAATCTAGGTCACAATTCTCATTGAGTTCAATTTCGTAAAAGTGAGAACTTGCCAATTTGTCAATAGGACTTTCAAAAGTGTAAAATTGGTCAAGTTCAATATGATCATCAAAGATGGGTGATTCAATTTCATGATGAATTGGCACAGGATCCAATGTTGACTCGGGAAAAAGGTTGAAATCAGGTGAAGACACCGGAGTCATTATTGAATCAAAAAGTAGAATTGAATCACTAAGTTGGGGGTTCAGGATCATATTCATTCTCAAGTTCTATTTCAGGAAAGGAATAACTTGCCAAACTGCCAATATCATTTTCAAAATTTGGAGTTTGGGCAAGTTCAAATGATTGTTCTGAAATGGAACCTTGATTTCCAAAACAACTTGACCTTCGGCTCTAACATAATGGTTACTGATATCAGAACTGGCCAAACGGTGAGAACGTAGAGATTGGACCATCATATCTATGTCATGATTACGAGCGTTTTGAGCCTGAGTCATGGCTTCAAGCATCTTTTCATAGTTGATGGTTTCATCGTCTTGTTGACAAGATGAAGTGTTGTCTTGGAATTGGTGGTGAAATTGTGAGTCCATCAGATTTTGTGATTTTTGTTTGGACTCACGCATACTCATTTCCAAAATTGATGGTTTTCTATTTTGGACTGGTGGAACTGAGTATGAATCTTGGAAGTATTGTGGACTAGGTGGATAAGGAGGACAAGTTGGTTGAAAATTAGACTCGGGGGAGGTGAATCCCCACTAACTCTGTGAAGAGTTGAAATTATTCTGAAAATTATGGTTATAAGATTGGTGGCATGGGTTATATTGATTCGGATAAGACCAATCCGGCACACTAGGTTGGTTAAAGTTATGATATGCCGGTTTGGTAATATCCGAAAAAGAGGATGGTGTGTAATATGGATTACTATTAAAATTGAAAAAATTATTATTATAAGCCATATCACACAATAAAACACAAACAAAAAACAAACAAATAAGCAAACAAAAAGAAAAAAATTCTAACCTAAGTTAGGGTAGACCTATGACATAGACGACTCCTAACTGGTTAGACTGTCCACGGGAGATATAATGTAGACTTTGACCACAAGCTAATCAGCCAGGTCAGGGCAAAATTGGTGGGAGGTTATCCGTCAAAGACGTTCCTTAATTAAATAACCACCAATCTTCGGGCTTTCGGCCCTTAATCCCCTTCCTAGACACTGATTTGGCAGGAGTCAAATTCCAACACCTTTCCCCCTTAGGATAATCTCCTAATTGAGTCCGAGATGTCCCTAGGGCCAACTTCTACTCATTTTTAGTTAGGCTTGGGTTAGTGAGTGCTTGGAATCTGATTTTTGGGCCAAGGAAGGGTGATTAAATCCCCACCTTATCTTGTTATGGGGTGGTACCCTTAAGATCAGTTTGTGTAAGTGTACAAGATATGTAAACAAGATTCACTCAAAGCAATGTAAATCAACCAAGAGATGAGTCCTATTCTAGATGCAATGCGAACGTACCTTGCTCCAGCACTCTTCAACAGTAAAAAAAAATGAATTGAAAAGAGACGTGCCTAAAAATGCAAACGTCTAATAAATTTTTTAACTTTTTCAACAAATGTTTTACTGTTGATTTATTAGCAGGCTTATGTGATGGCATACAAGAAATAAAGTTTGCATAAAACTATCATTTTGCAAAGCAAGCAGCTCTGCAAAAAGCCAGTTAGTAGTGAACTCTTCCTTGCCGCGAAAACGCGGCCAAAGCCGAGCAAACGCGGCAATTCAGAGAGTACTTGGTCTCTGTTTTCTGGAACAGAGGCCCAAGACCACTTATATGTTACTGCAATCTTTTTTTTCTGCTTTTCTTGCCCTATAACCTGCAATAGAGAAGAAAAATTCATTTTACTTCAAAAAATTCAATAAAAACCAGATTTCAATAAAAACTGTTACCCTCCCCGGCAACAGCGCCAAAATTTGATTGAAGCTTTACCTGCACACAAAATACGGAATTACAGAACTTAAAATAAAGATGTGCAAGTGCTCAATTCTACCGCGATAGCAAGTGGCTATGCGGGTCGTGATCCACAAGGAGGGTTTGCGATAGAAGCGTTCAAGGTTTTTTAATTGAAATCTTTATGAAGAAAAAAACAAAATTTCTTCTTTGTTTTAAGAAATGAAAATGAAAAAGAGTTACGTTAAGTTAGAAAGAAAGCGATAGATGGAGAAGGTGGAGAAAATCAGAAAACGACTATGTACAAATAAGTTGAAAAAGAAAGATTTGGAAGATGTGGTGTTGGTGATTTAATCTACAGAAATAAAAGAAAAGAAAGAAAAATAATTACTTACCTTCTTTTTACCAAAAGCTTACCTTGAATCTTTGGCGACGATGTTACCTTGAAGTGGAGGCAATCAACGCATAGCCCGTAAGAGTTGAGTATTGTCTCTTCCACATTATATCATCAAGACAACTTCAAGCATGAAATGATACAGAGAGACTCACATCCATCGTCATGAGCTATCGGTGGCACTCGCAAAGGCAAGGCTCTTTCGATGCTTTTAGACTCACTTGGAAGACAATTGTACTAAAAGAAGAGTGAAGTAGAAAGAAGAAGAAGAAAACTAAAACGAAGTACATACAAAGAGAGAATACAGATTTGATTTCATAACGATAAAAGAAAAGAAAGAAACCTTACACCAGTGTCACTCTCAACTCAAACTTCATTCTTGTTCTTTTATGAAAGTCTGATCTCCTCTGAATTACATAAATGAAAGCTAAAAATTACATGAAAAGAAAACCAAAAACCTACACTAAAAAATGGAAACCTAGACTAAATCCTATCTCTGCATGATCCTCCCCTTTTGCTCAGCTAAAACCAGTATTTATAGGAAAAAACCTAAAGGAGAAGATCCCATGAAGATTGGGGGATCTCCTGGTCTGATGTATTTCCCGTATCTTCTCTGATTTTCTTGTTTTTGCTTCAAAAGTTGACAAAACAGCCTTTGATTGTGCTTGATTCAGGGAGGATTCTTCTCAACCTCCTTATATGCTAAGATTTTGCCCTGATTTCTTCATCTTGATTCAGGGAGGATTCTTTTCAACTTCCTTATATGCCAAGATTTTGCTCTGATTTCTTCATCTTGATTCAGGGAGGATTCTTCTCAACTTCCTTATATGCCAAGATTTTGCCCTGATTTCTTCATCTTGATTCAGGGAGGATTCTTCTCAACTTCCTTATATGCTAAGATTTTTCCCTGATTTCTTCATTTCAAATTTATTCTTAATTAATCAGAATTTGGTAGGCTTTTGGGCTTATTTCTCTTCATCTCCTTAAGGAATGGGCCTGCAAATAAATTAAACATTTAATTAGGACAATGCAGATTTTATTCTATAATAAGTATGGAAATATAATAATAAATGTGCAACATTAGTTACCAATCAGTAGATCAATTAGTAGTAGTAGCCATGAGTTTTCTTTCATAGTTTTCCTCATTTCTATTTTCTTGTTTTGTTTTATCGATTCACAACCACTTCTCCATTATTTTCACATCTCAGTTTCATCATCTCTCCACCAATCGCTTTAAGATTTTTTTTTCTTTTTATTTTTCTCATTCTTTTGGCGAAGAAGAACTTGTTAACAACCGACGCGAATAAAAACTATTAATATTTCTATCGCCTCTCTTCCATGTAGATTCGACCGTTGAGCCAATGCTATAACGGAAGTATCGAGGGAAAATTAACACACATATAATTTTATTGACCTCATAAAACACACATTTTCAAGCACTGGTTTTGCCCCAATCACAAACACACAAGGAGCAACTGAAAAAGTAAGTTTATCAGGATACAGAGAAAAAAAGAAATTTTTTTCATGAAGTATTGTTGAAGGAGTTCTATTTATCAAGTGACACAGAGAATAAATTCAACCCAAATAGTTTTAGGGACATGCATGTGAATTGACAAGATGTAAGCCACATCAAAAAGTGCCTCAATTTTATTTCAATTACCCCATTTTGTCGTGAAGTGTATGAACAAGCAGTTTGGTGTAATATATCATAAGATGCACAAAAATGAATTTTTTTTAAAGTATACTTGAGAGCATTATCAATACGCAAAACACAAATAGTAGTAGAAAACTGAGTTTTGTTCATTGATATATTTTTGGATAACATCAGGAAACCTGAGTCCTATCTTTTAACAAGTACACCCAAGACATTGTAGAATAAACATTCAAAGAAAATATCAAAAATCAGATATAGAAGTAACCTGATACGGTCTCCAAATATTAGAGTAAACCAGATCAAAGAGAGAATTACTTCAATTATTGGCATGACTAGGGTAGAAAACTCGATGATGTTTTCTTTACCGACAAGATTCACATTCTAAAGTAGTAACAGAGGACTCGAGAGGCAGTTGATAGGGATCAGTTGTCTTTATTTAGTAGGTTTCTTTTTAGTTATTTTATTTTATTTAGTGTGTTTTTAGTCCCGCATCGGTTACTTCTTTGTAGGAGCCTATATAAGACCAACGCTTGTAGTTGATTATTTTAGATTATGATGAATTAAATAAAGCCCTTTTATTGGAGCATGGTGATTTGCTTTTCAAATGAATCTTTTGCATGGTGATGTGCGGAGTGGGAAGTGATCTTCCGCGTGCTAAAGTCTGAATTCATCTTTATACCTTCAAAATCCTAATTTTTTCTCTCTTTCTTTCTTTCCCTTCTTGTATTACATTAGCTTGGTATCGAGCTAAAATCCTGATATTTTCTTTCACAAAACCTCTCCCTCCAAAAAAACCCTAGCCACCTCCACAAAACCCTAGACCTTCATCTCCTCCTTTCTTCTCTAGTTATAAAAAAATTCAAAGAAAAAGAAAAGAAAAAAGAAAAAAACTATTCTTCATCGTCTTCTTCGTCACTCCCACCTCCCCCTAAGTGCAAACCCAAGTGTTCGCCGCCACCACCCCTCTCGGCCTCTTCCGTCGATGACAACAGCATCTGCACACCCACTACCAACTGTCGACCTCTTCTCCTTCTCGCCGACACCCTCTTCTCATCTCCATCGGTACCACCAAGCACCGCCCCATCGCCACAGGCTTTGACATCAAAGATTACCACCGCCGCCATTAACGCCGCCTTCCTCTGTCTCCTCCGACCTTGCTAAGAACTCGCCAACATCTCCCGTCGCCTCCCAAGGATCCCTCGACGGCAACATCAAAGTTCGCTCATCGTCTTCCACCATCCCTGCCTTCGTCGATGTCGCCATTGTGCTCTTGTCGTGCCTGAGTTACTTCCAGAGCTTCCCCAATGCCACTTGTGTTTCACTACCGCTGCCAAAGTGGCAGCCTGCAAGCTCTAGGTTCGATTGAAAGGGAAGAAAAGAATTAATAGTCCGGGTTTCATATCCAAACCTAAACTCATAATTCATTATTAGGTTTAAGTTGTTAAACCCACAAAGGATCCGACCCGTTCCACAGTCAACCCGACTCGCGAAGTCGATCTGAGCCATGCTGATGTCAGTGGCTTAGTCGCTGACATCATTGGCTCAAGTTGAGCCGCTTGGAAGCTGACCCAAAGCCGTCTAGCTGAGCCACCAAGTCTTCGAGCCGTTCGCTGAGGTCAGCTGATGTCATCACGCTATGTTGACATCATCGGTGCATTGCTGACGTCATCTGCTCGCCAAGAGCCGCCATTGTTCATATCAGGTGTACAATGACGTTCTGGAGTCCGTTTCAGGCCTATTCAGAGTTCAATTCAAGTTTCAGTCTGAAACATTGGTTCTGTGGTAAGTCTCGGAGTTGCTGAGAAGATTTCACAGCTTTTGAGCAGCAGATCAAACCTCAACGAGCTCCCGTTTGGTACCGATACAGTTCATGCATCAGTCCAATAATGTTTCTGGAGCCCATTTCTGGCCCGTTCGGAGTGCGATTCAAGTTTTGCTCGAAGTGTTGGGTTCATAACTGAGCCCTCGAGCTGACATGGAAAAGAACCTCAACCGCATGCTAGAGTAAGTTGACCTACGAGATTGCAATGCTACATTAAAAAGGATAGAGTCACGAGGCGAGAGTCAACATATCAATAGTGTCTTAGTGATGATGCTAGAGAACTAAGAGTTATTGATGAAGCTGAGCTAGAGCCAGAGCCAGAGTCAGAAATTGTTTATGAGCCGGAGCCAAATTCAAAAGCTGTCGATGGATCGGATTCAGAACTGGAAGTGGAAGAGTCTCTTATCAAGACCCCTGTAGATCCTCTAACGGAGCCTATCATACAGCTATTGCCACCTCATTTTCCATGAGAGTTCCCTTATCCCTTAGGCCGCCTGACGTGCACGACCCGTTGCAGATCTTTCTACATAAGGCAGGTTCACAGGTGTTTGCATTTTGGTATGCGATTCACTTTTTATCGGAGCTGATTTGAGTTATTTTGTTGCATTTATTCTGCTCAAACTACCTCCTACTACATCCGATCTATCACGGAAGCAGTTCCACCTCCACCGCCGTGGCTCAAATATGATATATCAGTATTGCTTCCCCAATCATCACCTTGGCTTGACTTGATTGTATCTGCTGCCTTTTACAACTACATTCATACTATATTCACTGGAGATGAATGCTTTTAAGTAAGGGAGAATGATCAGGATCAGTCTAGTCTTTATTTAGTAGGTTTTATTTATTGTATTTTTAGTCTCACATCAGTTATGATGGGGAAGTCTTCTTTATAGGAATCTATATAAGGCCAATGCTTGTAGTTATTTATTTAGACTATGATGAATTAAATTAAATCCTTTTATTGGAGAATGGTGATTTGCTTTCCAAATGAATCTCTTGCATGGTAATGTGCAGAGTGGGAGAGTGTTTTTCCGGGTCTGAAGCCTGAATTCATCTTTATCCTCTCAAAATCCTAATTTCCTCTATTACATTAGTAGTACTTGATGCTGTTGGCCCAGAGGCCTTCCACTCTAGTTTTGATGATGATTAACTCATGTAGTTATGTTTACTAATAATCTTGTGATGTTTAGTTTCAGATCTCTAATCAAGATATTAGTAGGTGATTAGCTTCAACAAAGATGATTTGGAAGCTTTCACATGGTGATTCAAGAGCCCGAGCGTCAAAGATCATATATAGCACTCGTTGGAGTCAAGCTCGGTGGATCACGGTTTGGATCGAGTCGGCTTGAAGACGGAGTTCGTCAAGAAGACTTCGGTATATAGTTTAGTTTAGTGTTTAGATCCATTTGTAAAGATTAGATAGTGTGGTATGCTCAAGTTCACAACACACACACGTTTCATGTTTTGGTATTGGTTTTCGGTTTTTGTTTAACCAATCTTGGTTTTCATGAATAGATAGATTCAAAACAAGTTTACATGGTTTAATGTATATTAGATTTGTTTTATATACATGTTTGCTTCAATATCTTAGACAAACTTAATTTGATATGTCTATTTCATGAGTTTGAGTTTTGTGTTTTAACAAAACATATTTTTCGGATTTAATATCAAAACATGGATATATATATATATATATATATATATATATATATATATATATATATATATATATATATATATGTTTCATGTATATTGGACTATATCCATATACAACATGCCTAAAAGTTGTTTCTATATCATGCTTTTGTATTTGAATGAGTTTTGGACAAAACGAATTTTTAATTCAAAAATCCAAGTTTTGGAAAATACAGGTTTTGGTTTTCGGCAAAATTTTCATAACACAAAATGGTTCAACTTGTTTGAAATATGTGTTGAAATTTTTCACACATGTTTGTATATCAAATATAATGTTAGAAACTATTTTTGTGGATTTTTAGAGTTTTAATGGGATTTTATAGAATATTAAAAACCCAGTTTTCCAGTCTTGTAATGCTGCCTGCCAGGCTTTGGCGGTCGACCGGACCGATCGCCCGACCCAGAGTCGGTCGACCGGACCGGTCGATCGACGTGCACAAAAACGTGCACGCTGGCCAGCCACTTGGGCCGGTCGACCGAGCGGTCGACCGACTGCAAGTACCCCACTCTCGGGTGGGGGCGGTCGACCGACCGGTCAACCGTTAGGCTTGGACGGTCGACCGTGCGGTCGACCAACCAGAGAGCATTTGCTCTATGGATTGGCACGGTCGACCGGTGAGGTCCAACGGTCAAATTTTTGACCGTTGGCGGTCGACCGGGCCGGTCGACCGCCAGCCGCTAGGGCTGAAAATCAGCCCCAACGGCTAGTTTTTTCAATGGGGCTATTTATACCCCATTGAGAGGTGTTTTTCACCAAGATTTTTAAGAAGAAAAATTCTCCTATCTACAAGTGTTTTATACAAGTTTTCAAAAGTGTTTTTAGAGCCAAAAGGATTCATCTTTGCTTTGTTTTAAAAGGGTTGGAAAATCATTTGAAAAGAAAAATTCTTTGGGAATTAGTTTGATTTTCATTTTCAATTCTATCTAGAGTTTTTCCCTAGAGTTTTTCTTTGAGTTCTTGATTTCCAAACACCTTGTTTTCCACAATTGAGCCATATGTTGCTATCCTATCTATAGGATCTTTTATTTGTGGGAAAAGATTGTTTGTGGTGGAGATAGACCACCTTGTTGTAACCCTCCTTATTGTGGTATCCCTCTTGTGTAGAGGTTGATTGTGGAGTGGTGGTTGGCTCCCTCTAGTGAGAGGTTGAGGTTGTGATTTGCTCCCTCTAGTGAGAGGTGGAGTTGTGTTGGATTTGTATCCCTCTTAGTGAAGAGGTGGATTGTGGTTGTTTGGCTAGGTGCCTACCCCTCTTGTGTGAGGTGGTGTTTGTGTTGCCTCTAGTGAGAGGTTGTATTAATTGAGAGAGGAGTTGTGTACTCCCGGTTGTAGTTGCCCCAAATCCTCGGTGGAGGTTGCCTGTGTGGGAGTCCTGTGTGGACAAAGTTAGTAGATTGGATATCCTTCTCGGTGAAGGCGGGGACGTAGAGCTGAGTGCTCGAACCTCGAAACAAATCTCGTTGTTTGTGTTTGATCCATTGACTATTACTCTCTCTTACTTTGTGTTTTGCATCATTTCATATTGCTCATTCATTATATGCTTGGTTTGATTGTGTGTGCCTCACTTGTGCTTAACCACGAGAGCTTCATATAGCGCCTTAACTCTTATTCAGAGGAATCAAGAGGAGTTAGTTCAGAGCCCTTCACCGGGAATTCAGCTACACTCGTTGGTTGCATTAAGTGTGTTGCAAGTATTGTTTTAATTTTCGCATTTAGTTCATTAGATTAGCCTTATCACCTATTCACCCTCCCTCTAGGTGATTTCAATTGGTATCAGAGCCTACGCTCCTGAAATTTGGTTTAACCACCTAGGAGTGTTATCTTGGTTAGCTAATCTTTCATTTGCATTTGCACACTTTTATTGCTTACACACACTCATGGATTGCTTGTCACCTCCCATGTTTGATGTCTCCAACATTGACATGACAAAATTTAGGATGTCCATGTATTTGAAAACCTAGGCTTGCATGTTTACCTTGCTATTACCAAGAAATCCTTCCCTAGTGATAGCAAGCATATAGAGGCCAATGCACAAGCCCTTGAGGCACTTAGAAGCACGCTTAACAAAGAATATCTTTCTATTGTTTCTAACTGGATTCCGCCTTTGTAGTGTGGAACACGTTGACCACCTCCAATTTCAATTGCCAATCCAAACGGAGGATGAATCTAGTGGAGACTCCGAACAACAATGCTACATGGTCCAAGGGAATGACTCCCTTGAGGTATATTTCGAAACTCAATTAGATAGTGATAATGCTAGTTCTTCATGTGATGACTATGTTGATCCTAATACTTTGAATGAAGAACATTCCATTGTTTGTGAAAAATTATTGAAAAAATATAATCTTTTGAAAAAGAAGAGTTTTGAACTAAAAGATGAAAATAAGAATTTGTGTTCAAAACTTGATTTGGTTTTGCAAGAGAAGGAAGAAATTTCTAGTGAACGTGACTCACTTAAATCTCAACTAGACCTTGCCCTAAAGGAAAATGAATTTTTGAAATCTAAAAATGATTGTTATGATATTTTGAAGAAAAATGAAAACTTGTCTTCAAAAGTTGATTTTGTAGTAAAAGAGAATGATTCTTTGAAAATAAAAATTGCTTCAATTTCAAAGGATTTAGAAGTTTGTTTGAAGAAAAATGAATCTTTGAAAATTGATATTGATTCACTTGTTTGCCATGCTAGTGTAGCTTCACCTAGCTTACCTATTGCATGCACCTCTTCTTCCATGATTGTAAATGATATTTGTTTGTTAAAGTAGAGTGTGGATTTCTTGGGCTCCACTTTGAGCCAATGTGCCATGAATCATACACGCTTGGAATCTTTGGTTCGAAAGAAACAAGTTCCATTTTTTCATGCACACAAACCACGGCATACACATGCTTCTCACGGTCACAACCATAACACGATGTATGCTCATGTGTACACTTGTACACATTGTGGACATAAGGGCCACCTTTCTAAATTTTGTTTTGATAAGATACATGATGTAAATTTAGTAAATAAATTTGTTTGGGTTAGGAAAGCAACTAACCCCCATGGACCCAAAAGGATATGGGTACCAAAGACCACCCCTATTGTATTTGATGTAGGTGTGGGCTCTCGCATGACATGAGAGTTATGGTGCCTTGAAGTGGATGCGTTCCGAGCTTAAAGGGTACTATTTGGATGCATCACATTCAAGGGGAGTTTGGTGGAGAGGACCACCATTGTTTTGGAGATTTGGAGAGTTGCCCTCATGGGTTTGGTAACTATCTCTAACTCCCATTTATATTTACATTCTTTCATATTATTCATGTTTAGCATGCTTTGTTGTTTCATGATTAGTATGATAAATGCCATGATTATTAGACTTATGATATGCATGATTAGTATTTGAGACACCCATGTTTAATATGGACCCATATTTTGTGTTCTCACATTTGTTTAGATAATATGTATATTTTTTGATTGAGATTAAAGTAAAGTTCAGATTGTCTTAGTCTCAATGCGAATCCGCTGTAGCAAGGGCTCGAGCGGGTCGTGATCCTCAAGGAGGGACTGCGATGGAAGCGTTAAGCAAGTTTCTCTAAAAATTTATCTTTTTTTAGTTAATTTGTTAGTCACGATGGTATTTACAAAGAAAAGTGGTATTTACAATGAGTTGTGGGAAAGAATATTGGAGAGGTGTGGATTTGATCTACAAAAAGAAAAGAAAAGAAAAGAATAGAAAACTAACCTTGGTTGGAGAAAATATGCGAACCTAACACTTTCTACCTTATTTCGGAGGCATTGAACGTATAAACCTTGGGATCGAACTCAGTCCGTTGTCGCATTAGGTCATCAAGCCTTGGGCAAGCATGAGTTGATACGCCTCGAGGAGGAGAACATCGCCATGGAATATCATTGGAACCTACTAATCTTCGGTATACTTGTGGTTCGGTAAACGCTCGCGTGCTCGTCAAAGATCAACAAAAAGAACACAGTAGAAAAGAAAGAGAAAACAAAGAAAAGCAACGACATAAGAACAAAATAAAAATTACCTTTTATTGATTACAATGGAAGAGAAGAGAATCATCTGTCGGTGTCACCCTCAACAAAGCCATCTCCCTCACTTACATAAAAATTACAAAAAGAAAAGAAAACCTAGAAGAAACCCTAAAAATCTGAACTTTGGCCCTTTGCTGGACGCTGGACGCTCTGTACGTTGCACTGCAGGTGATATTTATAGGTGCAGAAGGCTACAGAGTCCCGGACGAATCTGCCCACGAAATTTGGGATCAGGATCTTATCAAAGTGCCGCGGATTTGCGGCGGTTCCGCGGCACTTTTGTGGCTTCTGGCCGCGCGCTTTGGCGCGTGGCCTCTCCTGGTCCGTCCATGTGGGCGCCTGCTTCTAGAATTGTAATCCTGGCCTTTTAAATCTGGATTTTCGAGGTAACTTGGTAATCAAGTTACCCTTAATCCAGATTTCTTCAAATCTTCCTCCCACGAATTTTCTTCTTATCTTGGCCTTTTATTCTCATCCTGCAGGTGTTTAGGGTTGGATAGAAGTCTACCCTTCCCTAATCTCTGATATTTGCAACTTTTAGCCCTTGCATTTGCATTTTGACTCTTTGTATTTGCGCTTTTTCACCTGGGCTTCAAACATGGGCTTGGATCTGGGCTTTTGGGCTCTTTAGGCTTTATTTATTGCTAAAATAACATTCGAGGCCTGCACACAATAAATTACTAATTATTAATAAATGTGCAGAATTAAATGAATAAATATGAAAATGTGACGGTAAATATGATGATAAAAATGCACTTTTCACTACCAATCACACCCCCACACTTATCTTTTTGCTCGTCCTCGAGTAAAAACAAAGAAAAAGAAAAAGTTAATCTAACCTAACTCACTTTCGTAGGAATCACGATTGCACTTAGCACGTGCAACAAGCCGTTAAACCCCTAGGTTACCCTAGAGGACGAGTGTTGTCTCGTGAGGGTTTTCAGCGGATTGCACCCACAAAATCCATAAAAAGGAAAATATTTGAATTATTATTGAAGAGACTAAGTAGTCTATAAGTTTTAGGATCCTCATTTTTATTCATTCTTCAAACCTAGTCTTTATAAAGTCAATTGTTATTCATTTTAGGTAAGGATTAAAATTGAATTTCTAATATAGTCTTTTTCGTTACCAAAAGTCATATGCACCCTTGTGAATCTAGGAATTCCTTAACTTGGACTCTCATGCCTCTTTATTATTTTTATAACATCATCTAATTTTCTTTCATGTAAGTATCAAGGCTTCTTGAGGCCCTCATACCTAACTAATTGACTATTAGATGTGTTAATATATTTATTTTTTTTTTCTCTTTTTTTTTTTTTGCATGTATAACTCATCTAATTTTCTTTCGTATAAGTATCAAGGCTTCTTGAGGCCCTCATACCTAACTAATTGATTATTAGATGTGTTAATACATATATTATATTTCTTAGTTTTCTTAGACTTTCTAATCCACCCATGTAACGAACTTAAAGTCGATGACTCCCAAACCGGTTGGCTTTAGGGCACCAAGTGAGAAAACACCCCGCGGACTCAAATTCGAGTGAACTAGGCCCCAAAACTAAGGACTTTATTTTATTTACTCACCTTTAGGCATGCGTACTTATGCTTCTTGAGGCACATGTATCAGCTTAATTGGTGATTTTTTTTTTCTTCTTTTTTTTTTTATGAGGCACAAGGTCTTTGTCTTAGAATCCTAGATATGCATTTGGTATGCACATTTCATTAAGGTAAAAATCAAGACTAATTATTTATTCAATTTCTCTCCTATACCTAAAAATTTAAACAATTTATTTATTTTGACCAAGTTTTTAGAAATCCTAATCATGATTTTCCTAATCCTTAAAACTAACTTAGATTTCTTTCAAAAAATAAGTCAAAATATTTCCTTTTTATAACAATTTTTTTTTTAAAATTTTTTTTTATTAGCAATTTTTTTTTTTTTAGTTTTTACCTATGTTAGTATGTTAGTAAAGCCCACCCCCACACTTATCTCATGCATTGTCCTCAATGTATGAATGAATGCATATATGCATGAAACAGAACAAGGGAAGGCGGAAGTTACCTTAGGGTGGTGGTTCCGGAGGTGGTCTAATTGGTCCACGAAATGCGGCCCAATCAAGATAACAGATAATTTGGTGGAACCCACCAGAAACTTTCCTTACATAACCCACAAAAATATATGTATAATTATTTTTTAGAATTTCCACCCCATCAAATTTCCAAATTTCATAATAAATTTCAGAGTTAATTGTCTCAACCTCCTTGTCCCAAAATGGAGTATGAAAAGATGGAATGATTGACTTGGACATGGGAAGTACGGGAACGAATACTGACTCAGGGAAGAAGCTCAAATCAAGTAAGGGCTCAGGAGTCGGGCTAAGTTCGAGAAGTGGGTCCAAGTCAAAAAATTGAAACTCAAGTCCACAATCATCTTCCCACAATGGAATGTGACTCAATGGTGGTGATTCAAGTTCAGGAATGATAGATGTGGGAATCAAAACTGACTCTAAAATATTACCTAAGTCGGGTAACAAAACAGGAGTCAATAATGATTCAGGAATTTGAACTTGATCATAGATTTGAGAATCTAGGTCACATTCGAGTTCTAATTCGGGAAAGGAAAAACTTGCCAAATTATCAGAATTTGAAGTTTCGGCAAGTTCACAAGATGGTACTGAATTAGAAACTTGTTGTCCCAAGCAACTTGGTTCGTCGGCTCTAATCGAGTGGTCATCGATATCAGAATCAGCCGGCCGGTGTAAGCATTCCACCATCAAATCTATGTCATGATCACGGCTAATTTAGCCTCAGTCATGGCAGCTAGCATCCCTTCATAGTCGATAGGTGGATCATATTCTGATTGGACTTGAAAATAGGACGGGTAATCGTGATAAATTTGTGAGTCGGTGGACTCACGCATCATCATGTCTAAAATTGATGGTGATTTTTGCTTGGACTCATTCCTACTCATCATTTCCAAGATAGATGGATTTCTATTCTGAATGGGTGGATCTGAGTATGAATTTTGGGAAGAATGTGGACTAGATGGATATGAAGGACAATTAGGTTGAGAATTAGACTCGGGGACTCGAAACCCCATGAACTCTGTGACGAGTTGAAATTATTATGAAGATTATAGTCATAAGATGGAGTGTGTGGGTTATATTCATTCGGATAAGACCATTCCGGCACACTAGATTGGTCAAAGTTAGGGTATGCCGGGTTGGTAATATCCGAATAATAGTTAGGGGTGTAATATGGATTAAAATTGGAATTATTATTATATGCCATATCACACCAACACAAACAAAACAAACAAATAAACAAACAAAAAGAAAAATTCTAATCTAAGTTAGGGTAGACCTATGACCTAGACGACTCCTAACTGGTTAGACTGTCCACGGGAGGTAGGGTGTAGACTTTGACCACAAGTTAATCAGCCAGGTCGGGGCAAGAGTGGTGGGAGGTTTTCCGTCAAAGACGTTCCTTAATTAAATAACCACCACACTTCGGGCTTTCGGCCCTCAATCCCCTTCCTAGACACTGATTTGGCAGGAGTCAACTTCCAACACCGTTCCCCCTTAGGATAATCTCCTAATTGAGTCCGAGTGTCCCTAGGGCCAACGTCTACTCAGTTTTAGTTAGGCTTGGGTTAGTGAGTGCTCGGGATATGATTTTTGGGCTAAGGAAGGGTGATGAAATCCCCACCTTATCTTGTTAATGGGTTATGCCCTTAAGATGAATTAGTGCAAGTGTACGAGATAAATAAATAGAATTCACTCAAAGCAGATAATCAACCAAGAGATGATTCCTATTCTACATGCAATGCGTACGTACCTTGCTTCTCCAGCACTCTTCAACAGTAAATAAAAATAATTGAAAAGACACGTGCCTAATATGCAAACGTCTAATCAATTTTTATTTTTAACAACCAATAATTTACTGTTGAATTATTAGCAATTTACAGGTGTATCACAGAACAAAACAGAATATATCAGTAAGCAGTATTTTAATTTACAGAGACCTGCAAAAAAAATTCAGTGAGTAGTTCACTGCAATTGCCGCGGATCCGCGGCTCTGGCCGCGTTTCCGCGGCAAAGTTGCAGGTCCTCGTGCTCTGCCTTCGAGGGCAGAGACACAGGATAGCTATATGTCCACTGCTGCGATAAGTTTCTGTTTCCTGTTCTCCAAACCTGCAAACAGAAAAGAATAAAGAATTAGTTAAAAATTAAATTTTTTTGTTTTAGAGATAACTTACCGTCCTCCCCGGCAACGGCGCCAATTTTTGATTGAGATTAAAGTAAAGTTCAGATTGTCTTAGTCTCAATGCGAATCCGCTGTAGCAAGGGCTCGAGCGGGTCGTGATCCTCAAGGAGGGACTGCGATGGAAGCGTTAAGCAAGTTTCTCTAAAAATTTATCTTTTTTTAGTTAATTTGTTAGTCACGATGGTATTTACAAAGAAAAGTGGTATTTACAATGAGTTGTGGGAAAGAATATTGGAGAGGTATGGATTTGATCTACAAAAAGAAAAGAAAAGAAAAGAATAGAAAACTAACCTTGGTTGGAGAAAATATGCGAAACCTAACACTTTCTACCTTATTTCGGAGGCATTGAACGTATAAACCTTGGGATCGAACTCAGTCCGTTGTCGCATTAGGTCATCAAGCCTTGGGCAAGCATGAGTTGATACGCCTCGAGGAGGAGAACATCGCCATGGAATATCGTTGGAACCTACTAATCTTCGGTATACTTGTGGTTCGGTAAACGCTCGCGTGCTCGTCAAAGATCAACAAAAAGAAACACAGTAGAAAAGAAAGAGAAAACAAAGAAAAGCAACGACATAAGAACAAAATAAAAATTACCTTTTTATTGATTACAATGGAAGAGAAGAGAATCATCTGTCGGTGTCACCCTCAACAAAGCCATCTCCCTCACTTACATAAAAATTACAAAAAGAAAAGAAAACCTAGAAGAAACCCTAAAAATCTGAACTTTGGCCCTTTGCTGGACGCTGGACGCTCTGTACGTTGCACTGCAGGTGATATTTATAGGTGCAGAAGGCTACAGAGTCCCGGACGAATCTGCCCACGAAATTTGGGATCAGGATCTTATCAAAGTGCCGCGGATTTGCGGCGGTTCCGTGGCACTTTTGTGGCTTCTGGCCGCGCGCTTTGGCGCGTGGCCTCTCCTGGTCCGTCCATGTGGGCGCCTGCTTCTAGAATTGTAATCCTGGCCTTTTAAATCTGGATTTTCGAGGTAACTTGGTAATCAAGTTACCCTTAATCCAGATTTCTTCAAATCTTCCTCCCACGAATTTTCTTCTTATCTTGGCCTTTTATTCTCATCCTGCAGGTGTTTAGGGTTGGATAGAAGTCTACCCTTCCCTAATCTCTGATATTTGCAACTTTTAGCCCTTGCATTTGCATTTTGACTCTTTGTATTTGCGCTTTTTCACCTGGGCTTCAAACATGGGCTTGGATCTGGGCTTTTGGGCTCTTTAGGCTTTATTTATTGCTAAAATAACAATTCGAGGCCTGCACACAATAAATTACTAATTATTAATAAATGTGCAGAATTAAATGAATAAATATGAAAATGTGACGGTAAATATGATGATAAAAATGCACTTTTCACTACCAATCATATATCATGGATCTAATGCATGTTTTGTTTTGATTTTCATGCTTCATGTTTTGATTACTTGTTTGAATGTTAGTTTTCATTAAAATTAGGATATATACTTGTACAACTAGTGAGCCACAAATAGACCATTATATGTTTGTGCTTGAACGCTCATTTGTACTCATTAGATGTACTAGTATAGCCTAGTTTTAATGATTCATACATTTGACTTGTTTTCCCATTTATTTGACATGTTTTTATGATTGTGTGTTTAACTTCATGTATATGTCTATCTTGTCTAAACTATTAGCTACACATATACATCCTAGAGCCACTTGCCTTCATGCATATACTTTTGTGGACTCTTTCATGTTTGGATATGTATGTATACTTTAGTTTGAACAAGACATACATATACCTTGAAGGACTCTAGTTTTGATTTTCATGTTTTCATACTTAAAGGAATTTCTATTTGAGCTTATTGTCTACCTTTCATGATTATGTTCTTCACATTATATTTGTACACTCACCCTTCTTATTTACTCATGTTTTATTTTCATCAGTCATATTCATGCTTTATTGACTTTGAGTGTTGGATACATGTGAGTTTCATGTTTCATGAAAAACATTTTTGTTTTATTCCTTGCTTGAAGGATTTCGTACTAGTTTACAAATTTTTTTTATAACTAGTTCATATTCTTCACTTTGGTAGAGTTTTTCAAACATACCATATTTTCAAACCTATTTTCGAAAAATCCCTACCCATTTAAGGGCGGTTGATTGGGCGACCATGCCTTGTATGCTTAATATTGAAAATCATTTTAAACATGTGCATGAAATGGGTGGTAGGAAGTATGAGTTATACACTTGATCATATTATGTTTTCAATTGGCATCATTGAATCGTTTCAATTGGTATCAATATTGACATTCTATTTGTATACTCATATATATGTTTTATATATATATATATGCTTACTCTTCATATAGTATCAATTTCAATTGGTATCTACTTTTTCATACATATATAGATGCTTTATTTGTGCTTACTATATATCTATATCTTTGAGCACAAATTTGAGTTATGCTAAGCTTGATTTTTAATGCATATCATATTTCAATTGATTAGTTTTCAATTGGTATTTATTCAAGCTTATGCATCTTTTTTTTTGGTATTTCATAAAGGGGGAGAAAATTCGTATTTTATCTTTCAATTGGTATTTAGTTTACTTTTGATTTTCACTCCCATACTTAATGATTAAAAATGATTGAAAAATTGATATTGATTTTAATTTGGTATCATATGCTCTTAATAAAAAATTATCTTCAATTTGTATCCATATATTTCAATTGGTATCTATTGATCTACTCATTTCAATTGGTAAATTTAAATTGATATCAAAATATTTTCTTTCAATTGGTATCAAGAAAGAATTGGTAATCAAGACTATCTATATATCTTTTAGTTTAGTATTAAAATTTTGATTGGTTTCTTTGAGACTTGTTTTCAATGCCTCATTTACCGTCAATTGACATTTCTTAAAATTTTTTTTATGTTCACTTTCAATTGGTATCATGATTCACTTATATTGATATTTTTTTTAATCGGTATCATGTTGGAAGAATATGTTTTATTGTTTACTTGGACCCCTTTATTGATGATTGACAAAAAGAGGAAGAAGTATTTAGTATTTGAGTTTATATGCATAATTTTTCTATGCATGTTTTTATTTGTTTATTTACAAAAAGGGGGGAAGTATTTTGTTGTTTTGTTTTATACTTCTCTTATTGTTTTTGTTTTATTGATATCATGAATTTTATATATTGATTATCTTCTAATTGGTATCAAAAGCATTATTTAAAGAACTTGTTTACGTAAAGAAGAAATAATTTATTTTGATATTAAGAGCTTGTTTTATGCATGTTGATGCATTTCGTGTTTGGTATCAAAAGCATATTTTATGCATGTCTATGCATTTTCATGTTTATATTCATTGCATATCTTATTGTTTATTGCTATGCATGAGTTAAGGGGGAGCTTCTTTGAAGCTTAACTTTAATCCATGCATATATAACTCCATGAGTTTTGTCATCATCAAAAAAGGGGAGATTGTTGACCCAGAGGCCTTCCATTCTATTTTGATGATGATTAACTCATGTAGTTATGTTTACTAATAATCTTGTGATGTTTAGTATCAGATCTCTAATCAAGATATTAGTAGGTGATTAGCTTCAACAAAGATGGTTTGGAAGCTTTCACATGGTGATTCAAGAGCCCGAGCGTCAAAGATCATATATAGCACTCGTTGGAGTCAAGCTCGGTGGATCACGGTTTGGATCAAGTCGGCTTGAAGACAGAGTTCGTCAAGAAGACTTCAGTACATAGTTTAGTTTAGTGTTTATATCCATTTGTAAAGATTAGATAGTGTGGTATGCTCAAGTTCACAACACACACACGTTTCATGCTTTGGTATTGGTTTTCGGTTTTTGTTTAACCGATCTTGGTTTTCATGAATAGATAGATTCAAAATAAGTTTACATGGTTTAATGTATATTAGATTTGTTCTATATACATGTTTGCTTCAATATCTTATACAAACTTAGTTTGATATGTCTATTTCATAAGTTTGAGTTTTGTGTTTTAACAAAACATATTTTTCGGATTTAATATCAAAAACATGGATATATATATGTTTCATGTATATTGGACTATATCCATATACAACATGCCAAAAAGTTGTTTCTATATCATGTTTTTGTATTTGAATGAGTTTTGGACAAAACAAATTTTTAATTCAAAAATCCAAGTTTTGGAAAATACAGGTTTTGCTTTTCGGCAAAATTTTCATAGCACAAAAATGGTTCAAATTGTTTGAAATATGTGTTGAAAATTTTCACACATGTTTGTATATCAAATATAATATTAGAAACTATTTTTGTGGATTTTTAGAGTTTTTATAGGATTTTATTGAATATTAAAAACCTAGTTTTCCAGTCTTGTAATGTTGCCTGCCAGGCTCTGGCGGTCGACCGGATCGGTCGACCGGAACCAGAGTCGGTCGACTGGACCGGTCGACTGACGTGCACAAAAACGTGCACGCTAGCCAGCCACTTGGGCCGGTCGACCGAGCGGTCGACCGACTGCAAGTACCCCACTCTCGGGTGGGGGCGGTCGACCGACCGGTCGACCGTTAGGCTTGGACGGTCGACCGTGCGGTCGACCGACCAGAGAGCATTTGCTCTCTGGATTGGCACGGTCGACCGGGCGATCGACCGGTGAGCTCCAACGGTCAAATTTTTGACCGTTGGCGGTCGACCGGGCCGGTCGACCGCCAGCCGCCAGGGCTGAAAATCAGCCCCAACGGCTCGTTTTTTCAATGGGGCTATTTATACCCCATTGAGAGGTGTTTTTCACCAAGATTTTTAAGAAGAAAAATTCTCCTATCTACAAGTGTTTTATACAAGTTTTCAAAGTGTTTTTAGAGCCAAAAGGATTCATCTTTGCTTTGTTTTAAAAAGGGTTGGAAAATCATTTGAAAAGAAAAATTCTTTGGGAATTAGTTTGATTTTCATTTTCAATTCTATCTAGAGTTTTTCCCTAGAGTTTTTCTTTGAGTTCTTGATTTCCAAACACTTTGTTTTCCACACTTGAGCCATATCTTGCTATCCTATCTATAGGATCTTTTATTTGTGGGAAAAGATTGTTTGTGGTGGAGATAGACCACCTTGTTGTAACCCTCCTTATTGTGGTATCCCTCTTGTGTAGAGGTTGATTGTGGAGTGGTGGTTGGCTCCCTCTAGTGAGAGGTTGAGGTTGTGCTTTGCTCCCTCTAGAGAGAGGTGGAGTTGTGTTGGATTTGTATCCCTCTTAGTGAAGAGGTGGATTGTGGTTGTTTGGCTAGGTGCCTACCCCTCTTGTGTGAGGTGGTGTTTGTGTTGCCTCTAGTGAGAGGTTGTATTGGTTGAGAGAGGAGTTGTGTACTCCCGGTTGTAGTTGCCCCAAATCCTCGGTGGAGGTTGCCTGTGTGGGAGTCCTGTGTGGACAAAGTTAGTGGATTGGATATCCTTCTCGGTGAAGGCGGGGAAGTAGAGCTGGGTGCTCGAATCTCGAAACAAATCTCGTTGTTTGTGTTTGATCCATTGACTATTACCCTCTCTCTTTACTTTGTACTTTGCATCATTTCATATTACTCATTCATTATATGCTTTTTTGATTGTGTGTGCCTCACTTGTGCTTAACCACGAGAGCTTCATATAGCGCCTCAACTCTTATTCAGAGGAATCAAGAGGAGTTAGTCCAGAGCCCTTCACCGGGAATTCGGCTACACTCGTTGGTTGCATTAAGTGTGTTGCAAGTATTATTTTAATTTTCGCATTTAGTTCATTAGATTAGCCTTATCACCTATTCACTCCCCCCCCCCTCTAGGTGATTTCAGACGCAACTTTTATAAGGATGTCCTAACCTATGGTGTCATTGCAGTGGAGTATCAGAAGGAGAAATAACAGCTAAAGTAGTAGAGTATTTCATTATCCAAATAATAGAGGCCGTCATATTCACGACCCTAGCCAATCCTCATCCCAGTGTATAGATCCGCAAGCACATAATAGAAAGGGTAATATATTGTACAACAACAATTTTGTATTGTAAGTTTGTTGATAGTAGTATACTAACAAGAAATTTAGGAATAAATAAGACACTATTTAGTGACAAAGAAGAGGTAGAATGAACAACTCATGTCCACAAACAGTGGAAGATGTCTCATCAATAGTATTAACAGGAGGAATATTATCTAGGAAGGAGAAAGTGGAATTTTTTATATGTGTCATGTGAGTGGAAGCTCTTGAATCTAATACCTAAGACTTATCAGAAGAAGTAATAAATCCACTCATATTAGCTGATTAGGATGCCTGAGCAGTTTGTAGTTTAAAGGAAACACTCATAATTTACCTCGAAAACATGCACAATAGAAGCAGAAGTAGAAGCAGAAGCAGAAGTAGAAGCAGCAATGGAAGAGATAGCAACTGAAGAAGATGTTGAATCAACAACCAAATACCACTTAGTTTATCAAAAATTTCACAGCACTTTATATGATATATGATTGTTTCTATCACAGTAAATACAATGATGTGAGTCCTTATCTCTGCGTCCACATCCTCCCTTGAATTGCAGCCCTGACCATGTCAACGTCCTCCACCTCTGTCATGACCTCCAGCTACCATAGAAGAATTCTCAACACCAGAGGATATACTAGAGGAAAAATCACTTCCATAGAAATACGACTAACTCGAGACCAGGTGGTAGAGAGAGAAGAAACTCTATCACCACCAAGAATCTTCCCTCGAACTTGATTGCCTAACAAAGTATCTAGTCTAAAGAGAAACTCAGTCACTGCTAGCCCATCAAGATACTGTTGAAGTACCTTCAAATCTAGTACCAGAGGTTGATAGATATCTAACTTATCGAGAGTCCCACTCAGAGTAGTAAACAGACAGAGAGCTACCATCCTATCGCAGTGGGAATAATTTCACATACAAATAACCAACACGAGAAATAATATGCTCGTTGGAATATATCTCCTTCAAAGCATCACATATTTCTTTGGTAGTTTTTAGAAACATGTCACGTGCGTTAATCTTCTCATCCATATTACTGAGTAGTCATGTCATCATGCTACAGTTATTTGTCATGGAATGTTTCAACTTACCCAATCATCATAAGATGTTTCAGTTTCTTTTGCGAACTGACAAAAAGGCGGAAAGATTGAGCCTAGAGAAGGTAGTTGGCACCATTAAGTTTCACGATAATAGCAAAGAACTATTTTGGATACATGACCATGCGTGATATTTTCACAAGACATAGTAGTCAGTAGTCAGATCACCGAGGGGTAATCAGATAGAAAAGATAGCCAACCAGTAGTCAGAGAACGTCCATAAATACGTTCAAGTAGGACATCAGAGAACAGTAGATGCAGTAAATAGCCTCGGTGAAGACGTTTGAGACATCAAGAGGTCATCAACAAGCACAACGAAGAAAGGAGGAGACTCAGCCAGGTAAAAGATAAAGTTATGGCCACAACAAGATCAAGAACAAAGTATGCAGGTCTCGGTGAGGTTAGATTTTGATAGCAAAGGCTTTGGTAAGGTCAAATATAGATGATGGAGGGTTTGTGAGGTAGTTACGAGGGCAGAGAAGAGTTGGTGATAAGTTTTCGAGGTCAGATAAGGTTCAAAGAAATGTTTGGAGGGTGTGACGAGGAAGACAGGATGTTTGGAGGGTGCAATGAGGTGTTTGGAGGGTGTATCTAGGTCATCGATGCTCAACGAGATGGCTAGAGTTCTTGACGAGGTTGGTTGAAGGTGGACGAGCTGTCTTGGGTGATTAGATTAGAGCAGGAAGCTAGTGAGGCAGGAGGAGGAGGAGGTTAGGTGGTAGTGAAGGTGGGGAAGAAAATTAGGTTAGGGTTTTTGCTCTGATACCTCATCAAAATCTGAGAGAAAAAAGATTTCAGCGAGTTGATAGCGAGTTGATGAGTCCTCTCTCTGTACTCTTATAGGCAAATATAAATACAATTCATAATATAAGTAGAACTCCTAATAACATAAAGCAATATAACTTCTAATTTAGTAGCTAACTAATCAAAGAGTTTAACAGTTGTGATCAATAACACCTGCTCCAATCATGCCCCTTTCATTCTTTTCGATTGTTGTCCTTTTGTTCTACTTCTGTTTGATTACTCCCCTTTAAAAAGACATTGAAATAGGGGCCAAAACTTAAAGAAAAAAGACTAAGAATATAGAATAAAGGATTCGATCCAATTCAACATGTTCAAATATAAATATAATACCTTCAATTCTCCCCATAACTTATAGAGTTTTGGTGTAATGTTAGTGATTTTAATATGACCTCAGAGCACCCAATTTCAATTCCCACTGGGCGCGCATTTAAAAAGTAGATTTAAGAACAAAATAACTGTTGCGCAAAAGCTCATGTTTTGGCCCATAAAAGGGCGCTCGACCTGCTGGGGTGTATTAGAAAATAAGTATAACCACCCTCAACTCTCAACTATAACTTCGGAGCTTTGGTGTAATGGCAGTGACTTTAATACAGCTCATATTCAATTCTAACCTGTAAACCCAATCCAATTAACTGAAATTTATCTAGAGTAAGTTGGGATAATGTGGGTTGTGGGGTCGACCCTATTAACTTAGCTTTTACAATTAACACTGGTATACTTTTTACTTTTACATAATTTCCTAGTAAACTTCAGCTATTACACAATTATTATACTTATAAACATGGATAAAATTGAAACAAAAACTTGTTGAATTAATCACTTTCGAAGGGAGTAAAACTGAAATCAAGTTCTCATACCTTGTTCTGAGACGCCCATATTTAGGAAGATAAAAAACGAATATTTAAATTATCCAATGTTTTAGAAAGCAGTAGGTGGTGCTAGGAGCCCTGTGCTGGGGACTAGTGCCTAGGAGGAGACTAGGCAGGGACTAGGCATTTTCCTATTTTTTTTCATTTGTAAAATTTAGGTGTATTACATATTTTAAATTATTAAAAAAAACTATAAAAAAGTAAAAAAATTTCATGCCCTAATTTTATGTAACAACAACTTTGTTTATGTTAACTTCATGTCTAGAGAGATGACCACCATCAAGTATGTATAGAATCGAATCCCATTTATATACAAGACTTCAAGGTTTATTTCTAAATTTTAAATAAAAAACACAATCATTACTTTCAATCTAAGTCTAAGAACACAACTAAATAGGGCAATGCTTGTCTAAAAATATTGATCAAAACTCTAGAGTTTCCATGTCTTCATGGACTAACAGTAACAAACTACTTTCTTATCTCTTTTTACACAAAAAGCTAATATGCGCCCAATCATGTTATTGGACTCAAATTCTAAACAACAAACACAAAAGATAGCAAAGTTTCTCCACACAACTCTACAACATCCTGCTCTGTTACTTAGAATCTGAATGTTAAAAGCTGTGAGCTATAGCTCAATATGTGAACATCACCTCTCTAATGGATCAGATTAGTTTTCTTAGATATATCAAATATAATACTAAATTTACTTGAAAACGTAATTTCATGCCATGTAGTGCTATCAAAATACTTATGCTTCAAGAACAACAAACAAAGTATAAATATCGAAAATCAAAGATTTGGCACTAAATCAAAATCTACAGACCAATTTTCAAAATATGTATTGCTGAGTCAGGACAATGAGAACAGATATGGGAATCATCACTTGGAATATTTTCAAAGCTCATCAAAAAGTATATTAGTTGTTTTAGGATACATAAGAGATTTTAGTAGTAGCTAAAATGATCATCAATTAAACATTCAGTGATATTTGTAAATCTAGTAGCCCCTAATCGCTAAGGTGACAAGTAGTCCTGGTAGAAATGTGGGCCAAGACTCAGGATATAACCTCATCAGTGTTCCACTACTGTGAAGCTAATCTCACTGCCTCCTTCTTGGCACCCAACTAAGTACTTCGCTCCCCAAGATTTCTTTATTCTATGTCTTCCACGCATTTGATATATTACTATGATGATCCTTAGCAAAATCGTAGAGCATTTTGTTGCAACATAAGTATGCAGTCCTCCCAAGGCTCATCTCCACATTCAGTCAGCATCTGTTGCTGGCAGGGATATCACAGGCTATCATGGCTGTTCAGGAAATTTGGCACTCAATTATCCCTCAGCACAACGATAAAACAAAACAACGTACTTCTTTGCCAAACTATATGTGGAGGTGCATGATAGTCTCCAGTGGGACTTTCTTGACTAAGTTCTTCATGGCCTCGGCTTCACTGGTAATCTATTAGAACATGGCCAGCTTCTCACTAGTCATCATATCCGATGAGTAGAATCTGTCAGGGCAATGCTCTTCTCCCTTTCCTCTTCCCTCTGGCTATTGAAGCTTTCTTGGCACTCATCCAGCGTGCCGCCTAAGGTCAGCAATTGGTTGGGTTTTCTATCTACTTCATTGCCAATGTCGTTTGCACGCTTGGCAAGTTTATAAATGATCTATCAGCAAACTTCTGGCCAAAAGGTCAGTGTAGAGTCTCATCTCTACTGCAACTGGTGGCAAATCAATTGAGTTTCTCCGAAAGCATATGCCCTGCGTATCCATGCCTCTGTGCGGTTCAATTTTCATGCCCAACTGTTCATATCTCTGCGAGGTGATCTAAGCCTAATCATTTCTAGCCCCCATTGACAAAAGTTGCAAGACGCTAAAATTTTCAATAGTGGGTTGCATCTATCACCCCAAGTGTCCTTGCAACCTTCCATAGTCACGTGTTTCAAACCGTACGTTCCATTTGAAGTACTTGCCGCGCTAGAGCAACACAGCACTGTATCTTTGGGACCACATTGGACAAGGTGTATACCCCACCCCCACCCCCATGTCCATGATTTTGTGTCATTGTGCTCTAGAAGTGGTGAAGATGTGACCTCCACCGCCCCAATTGCACACATTGAGTTCGAACATGCGTTGGCAATGCTTGCAAGCGATGGATCTTTAGCAGCAAATAGTATTGTTTCTCACTACCCCTCTGGATACCCCCAGTGCATTTGTAGGTTAGCTGGACTGATTGGCCGCTAAAACCTCACTGACCAGAGCATTCTCCTCTCCTTTTAACTGTCATTTTATCCTGCCTTTGAGACTTTCATGGCTGTCTTCATCCGGGCCAAATACCAATTGGGCATCCAGGAATGACTTCAATCACACTTGCTGCAGGTTAAACAACTGAATGCATATAATCTTTTGTGCAAATGCCTTCATCTTGGCCATAGTCCACTTGGCCAGGTGAAGATGCAGGGTTAATAATACCCACAGTTCACTTGGGCATTATCATCTGAACCAAATACCAATTGGGCATCCAGGAACGACTGCAATTGCACTTGCTACAAGACAAACAACTGAATGCGTATAATCTTGTGTGCAAATACCTTCTATTGAGCTTCATGTCATCAGTAACATTGAAAAATGAAAAGAAAAGAAAAGAAAAGAAGAAAAATAAAGAAAGCCGGGAGGGAAGGACATTTGAGAAATGAATTGAATATTGAATGAATTGCTTTGAATTGTTTCAGTTTGAATTCATGTTCCCATTCTCTAATATATGTTATAGCAGTGAGCTTCAAATATAAAAGATAGCAAGTACAAAGAAAAGAAAAACAAATAGCAAGTTAATAGGAATAAAGAGGAAAGCACACAAGTTTTTAACATGATTCGGTCAATGTGACCTACGTCCACGGGAGAAGATATTAAGAGATATCCACTAATCAATATATGAGAATACAAAGATATTACAATTCTAATCTTACTCTTCCAAGCCTACTAAACCCAACTTACAAATAGACTTATAAATAAATGAGAGCAGAAATAGTAGTATGTGTACAAAAGCCTTTGTTTACACTGTTCTTCTTTACTTCATTTTCACCTGCCGTATCCATTCCTTTAGAAGACAAGAGAGACCCATGCATGAATTATACATCCAACACCATCAATTCATCTTTTTACAAGTCAACAAAAGTGGCTATTAGTGGGCTGAATTAACTTCCTAGGGTTTCTAAGGAATAGATGTGTTCAACTATGGTGGTTGTATGATAAAATAATCCAAAAAGATGGTGTGTGTATCAAGTCAACATTTACAAATCTCTGCCTTCTTGCTCTCATGCACTTCTGAAGTTATGCTCTCAGCTTCATCTGCTTGTTAGTTTCTTCTCCTGAACCTGTAGAATCAACAACAAACTTCTTTCTCAGTTGAAACATAAATTTTTTTAATCAAAAGTAACATCCCTACTAACAACAAATTTAAGTGCTTAGGATCAAGACATTGCAACCTATATCCCTTAACTCTAATAGTATAACCAAGAAATATAACTTTATTTGCCCTAGGTTCAATCTTACCATCATTTATATGAAAATAAATAAGGTAACCAAATACTCGTAAGTGAGAGCAATTAATAGGAGTACCAGACCATACCTTCTTAGGAGTCTTAAAATCAATGTAGAGGAAGATCGATTTACCAAATAGCAAATTATACTAACTGCCTCATCAAAAAGCACTTTGACAAGCTGACATTAGAGAGCATACACCGAGTTCTCTCCAACATTGTCATGTTTATCCTTTTGTAAATCCATTTTGTTGTGGTGTGTACAAAACTGGACAATGCCACAATTTTTGCAGAATTGATCAAACTCCGTGGAATAGAATTCCATTCTGTTGCTGGTCCTGAGATGCTTCATCTTCTTTCCTGTTTTCTTTTCAATCATAGTCTTTCAGTACTTGAAGGTAGCAAACACATCACTTTTATGCTCGAGAAGGTACACCTAAACTTTTCTAAAATATTCATCAATCAAAGTCAGAAAATAACAAGCTTCACCTTTCGATATGACCTAAGAGGGACCCACAGCATCTGAATAAATGTAATGTAAGGTGCGTTTAATTTTGTGAATACCTGTAGCAAAAGAAACTCTGTGACGTTTCCCAAAAACACAATATTCACAAAAGTCAAGCTTTTATATTTTCTAGCCGCAAAGTAAATCTTGCTTACTCAACACATGTAGTCCTCTGTCACTCTCACTTATATGCCTTAAATTTATATGTCACAAATGAGTAATATCTAAAGGCCTGTTTGTTTCGCCGCAAAACGTCGCAAGTCGTATGTCGTAAAATGAGAATAGAAAAAGTGAACGGTAGCAGAGAAAATATATTGTGTTTTATAGTGTTTGGTTGGTAAAGTGAAAGTGTAAATGAAAAAATATATTGTGTTTTACAGTGTTTGATTGGTAAAGTGAAAGTGTGAATGAGAAAGTATATTGTGTTTTACGGTATTTGGTTGGTAACTTAAAAGTGTAAGTGGAAAAGTTGGCCACAAAATTAACTGTAGCAGTGATTTAAATATCATAAATACTATTAAATTAAATATACTATTGAAAATTAAATTGTATTAATAAATTTGAGATAAAATATAAATAATTTTAATAGTTTAATTATAAGAATAATATTAATAAAATATTAGTAAAATTAGTAAAATATTACTAAAATATTAACTAAATAAATAATTATAAAATTTTAAGAAAATCTAAAGAACATTAATAAAAATTTAAGGATACTAATAAAACATAAATATTAAAAAAATCTTAAGAAAAATAATAAAATATAGTTATAATATTATAATATTATAAAATACTTAAGATTATTATAATATTAAATTTTATTACAATAATATTGTAATAATATAAAAATATAAAATTAACAAAGTAAAATATATTATAAATTTAATAATAAAATATTATTATGATATTATTATAATAAATTATTACAATATTAACATAATAAAATATTAATATAATTTTAAAGCATATTAAAATATTAATAAATTAATTATTTATATTAAGAAATAAATAAATTAAATATATAATAATTTTATATTAAAGCATATTATTGTTATATTAATAAAATATTAAATCTGAATAAAATATTAGAAAATTGGTGTAAATATTAATAAAATAATAAAGTATTAAATATTAAAACAATATTAAAAATAATAAAAAAACTAAAAATACAAATATAAAATAATTAGATAAGAAATTAAATACTATTAAAAATATTAAATATTTAATAATATTAAATTATATATTGATTATCAAGTAACTGCTTTGGACTGCAAGTGTACTACAAGTGAAATTTACATGATCACAAAATTAACTATAGCAGTTGTAAGTGAAAAATTTGAGTATAAAAGTAAGATTTATATGACCACAAAATTAACTGTAGCAACTGCAAGTGGAAAATGAGAGTTATATTTTGCAAGTTGTTTTGCAGCGAAACAAACAGCGAAAAATGGAAAAGAGATTTTACGACTTATGATTTGCGGCTTTTGCGGGTAAACAAACAGACCCTAAGTCTGAGTGTTCAATAATGACACAGTGGCAACACATGTCATCATGCTACCTTGAAGGATATAAAGAGTATTCACCTTCTTTTATTTCATCACAACAAGATCCTTTGCTGATTTTCAAAACTTCACTTCGGCTGAAAACTTATAACCATTAGAGTCAAGGGTGCCCAATGAAATCAAATTTTTCTTCAAGTCCGACACATGCCGAACATTATCTAATGTTCCAGTTATACCGTCGTGCATCCTAATCATGTTTGAACCAATACTAGTTGCCTTGCATGACATGTTATTTCTCATTAAGACATTCTCATCATCAATTGGCTATTTGGTTACAAAAGAGTCCCTATGGGGACATATGTGATAAAAACAATCCAAATAACGAACCCACTCATAGACTACTGAAAGAAGCTCATGTGATGTGGATGCCTCTTTTGTAACACTAACAACCGAAGATTTCTCTTTTGAAGTTTTCTTCTAACATCTTTTTCATTTCCTCTGAGCTTAAAACAATCTTTTTTATAGTATTCAAACTTATGACAATAGTGACACTTAATTTTTTTTTTAACCTAACTCTAAATCTAGATTATTCTCGAGATATTTTTTACCCTTCTATGTACACCCATGGACGAACAAGCTCTCAGCTTGATCCTCACTTTCTACAACTGTCACTTTCTTCCTTATATTCTTAAAGTGTAAAATTGACTTGACATCTTATCTCTGCTATAGAGTATACTATTAACAAAGTTTTCAAAAGAAATAGATAATGAACAAAGTAAGATGAGAGCTTCATCTTTTTCACTTATTCTAACATCAATATTTTCAAATCTATGAGAATTTTATTGAGCTTATCTAAGTGGTTTCTAATTGGCATACATTCCTTTATGCGAGGAATGAAGACGCGATGCTTCAAGTAGAGCTTGTTGGTCAGGGACTTAGTCGTATACAAGCTCTCTAATTTGAACCACAAACTGGTGGTGGTATCTATATTGGCTACCTCCTGCAAAACTTCATCGGCCAGGCAAAGTTGCATGACACTATGCGCCTTCATTTCGAGCTCTTGCTTCGCATCCTCGAATATAAAATCTGGCAACTTGTTCTTACGAACAAGACTTTTAATAAGTCTTGCTCCACCAAGCGAGCCCACGTTTTGACTCTCCACAAAGTGAACTATGTCTCCCGTCAAATTTATCTATTTTGTACTTTGTCAAAGCCATCTCGTAACCCAAAAAAAAAAAAAATAACACTAGCTCTGATATCAGTTGTTATAGTAGTGAGCTTCTAATACAAGAGATTGCATACACAAAGAGAGGGAAAATAAATAGCAAGTACATGATAATGGAACAAAGAGGAAATCACACAAGTATTTAATGTGGTTCGGTCGATGTAACCTACATCTATGAGAAAAGATAACAAGAGAGATCCACTAATCAAAAGGAGAGAATACAAAGAGATTATAACTTTAATCTCACTCACTCAAACCCATTAAATCTAATTTACAAACAAGTTTTTAAATAAAAGAGAGAAGAAATGAGAGAGTGTGTACAAAAGCCTTTGCTTACTCTCTTCTTCTTTGCTTTCATTTTCACCTCCCGTGTCCATTCCTTTATAAGGCAAGAGAGACTCATGCATGAATTATGCATCCAACGCCCATCAATCCATCCTTTTACAAGTCAACAAAAGAGACTATTAGAGTGGTTGAATTAACTTCTTAGGGTGACTAAGGAGTAAATGTGTTTAGCTAGGGTGGCTCCATGGTGAAATAATCAACAAAGGGGGCTACAAGTGGGTGTGTGTCAAGTCAAAATTTGCAATATATTCTCTATTATTATTTCTTAATTTTTTCTTATTTCCCGATATTTCTTCCCTCCTTTCAATCTCTAGCCTACACACACAAAATTAATTCTTTCTTTTTGTCTTTTCTTGGAAGCACACAAAAATTATAAGAGTAAGAAGAGGAAAAGAAGATTGTTTCTAGCACTTGATGATACAAGCTTGTTTAGTCGAATTGAGGTAAAGTTGCATTTATTGTTTTGTTCCGTGCATAAATTGACAATGCCCCTCAATTTTCCAATATACAACCTTATTCCTTATTACTCTCACCCTTGTTTCATAGCTTCATGATCACTTTTTTTAAGCTAGTCACAATTTATGGTTGCAGTTTGCTGCTTTGCAGTCATGGAGAATAGTTACAGTAGCTAACTACAATCTTATGAACTTCCCTTGCAGAAATCCTGAGAATCTGGATGGTAAGGATTTTGCTGATGATGTAATTGGTGGCATCAGCTGGCCAGTTGCTTTTGGGGAGGAAATGAAGAAAATTATATTAACTAGTTTTGCTGTTGAGAACAGTCTGAATGTTGTGGACCATAGGTTAGGGGTGCAGTGGTAATAGGGAAGCTTGAGGAAATTTTCTACAAAACTTAAATCTGGGGGAGTTGGAACTATTTCTCAACATACAAAAACATATGGAGCTCCCAGATGTTTCAGAAATAATGTTTAGTGATAGATGGCATGCATGTGGTAAATAAGGGGGAGGCCACTTCTCATCTTGACGTAGTATTATCTATTTAGGCTGTTTATATCTACGTAGTGTTGTAGATGACTCCTTTTGGTTTTAGAATATAGAGGGGGCCACTTTATTGGGATTTTGTCTTATTTTCAAGAGAAGATGATGGTCAAAGAAGATCCAATCTATTTGGAGGAGGAGAAGAACGAAGAAAAGAAGCAGATCAAGTATATACAGTCGAGCAGGAGATAAAAAGAAAGTGAGGTGATTACACGAGTTGACTTATAGTCATTATAAGTCGACCCATGAATAGACTAGTTGGCCAGTCTCACAGACCAATTGACTAATCTGATGCACGAATCCGTTTCTATTTTGGATTTTATGCAAGCAGGTTTTTCTTCCTGGTTGGAGTACGAATAGGAATCGGTTTCTATTCAATGAAAGTTTATTTCTAAAATTTGAAGGGTCTAAAATTCTTCTATATTAAGAAAAGCTTTTCAATCATCTGATGGCCAAGAACATCTCAGTCTGAATAGGTTTTATGTTTAATGTCTTATAAATAAAGGTTGTAACTTAGCATTATTATCAAGCTGAAAATTAAGGAAAGGAAGCCAAAAAAGAGAAAGGAAAATGAGGGTTCATAGAGAGAATGTATACTCTTGTAATCTTATGAGATTCAATAGGAAGGTGAATACTCTTATCGGGATCAAAGGGACAGTTAGATCTCTTATACCAAGTTTATTAATAAAACTCTCTCAAGTCTCTCCACGTGGACATAAGCCAAGTTTAGGCCGAACTATATTAAATCCTCTTATTATTATTATTACTTTTTTGTCTTGGTATTGCTAGTTTTCTATACAATAGTTTTTCTTTTACAAGTACTATATATTGTCATGGTCTTCGCTACGCATAATAATTGGTATCAAAGCATATTAATTTCATGTAACAATTGGATTAAGAGCTAAAAGTTGACGAAAAAGTGATATGTTGAAAATAGGAAGTTCTACGATAAAATTCAATGTCGAGAATTCAATGGCAAAGGAAACTTTGATCATGCAAAAGAGGGTGAAGGTGTTTTACTGCAACAAGATCTTCACAGGACCTTGCAGGAAAAGTCAGCAAAACCTGCAGGTACATCATATTATGATTAAGAGGAGATGGATCTGAAAGCGGCAAGCACGATCCAATTATGTCTCGCAGATGAGGTCATGTACAACGTGATGGATGAATAAACGGCTACGGGTTTGTGGTCAAGGTTATGACAAAGAGCATCTTCAACAAGCTATATCTCAAAAACAACTGTATCGGCTATCGATGATGAAAGAGAGTGGTGTTAGAGCATCTAAACTTTTTAACAAGGTCATTAGCGAGCTTCTAACTGTTGATATTATGATCGATAAGGAGGACATGACGTTGATACTTCTTAGTTTGCTTCCGGAATCATATGACTACATTGTTACCATCATACTCTATGGTAAGGAAACTCTTATCTTGGAGGAGGTCATGCAAACTCTCTTATCTAATGAGATTAGAAAAAAAAACCAAATCAAATCGGCAGGAAGGATCAGATTTGGTGGCCTTGAGAAAGAAGGGAAAAGGAAGAAAGACAAGTCCAAGCTCGTTAAAGGTATGTGACTTTTACACAGAGAAGGTCATTGGTAGAATGACTGCAGGCATATGTAAGAGTGGTTGAAGAAGAAGGGGCAAGTTGCGGATGCAAATGTAGCAATGAGTGGTGGTGACACCGAAATACTAATGGCTTCCTATGATAACACTTCTCAGGATAAAAGCTAGATATTTGATTCTGATAGTTCGGTTCATGTATATTCTCATAAGAAGCTGCTCAACTCCTTAGTTGGAAAGGAGGAAAGAACTATCAAAATGGTGGATAGAGCTTGCGAGATCATTGACACTGGGTCAGTCAAGGTTACAGAAAGAGATGGGACAATGTGTGCTCTGGAGGCGATCAAGTATGTCCCGAAGGCACGGTACAATCTAATATGTAGGGATGCTCGATGAAGAGGAATGTCGGATCCAAATGCAACAAGATGTCATCACAATTAACTAAGGAGACAAGGTAATCCTGTAAGGAGAGTGTTGAGAGATATACAAGTTAAATGAAGGAAACTCAATTCGAGGTGGAATCATAAAACTTTCTTAGTTTATTATATCAAATATATATAATAAAAGTCTATCAATTTTTATTGAGGCTTGGGTTGTGTGAGTGGGGAGGTGTTTTTTGGGTTAAGGAAGGGTAATGACTTTTCCCACATTATCTTGTATTGGGTTTTGCCCTTAAGTCCGATTCGTTCAAGTGTGCAATATAGATAAGAATGAATACACAAAGCGAGTAAATCATTAACGTGTTTGTCCTAATTATATGCAATACAATATGTACACTTCGGTCCAGATCACAACAATAGAAGAACAGAATACAGTATATTGGAATGAAAATTGATATGTACTTAGATGTAAATGTCTAACCCATTTTAAAATATTCAATTACCGTATTTTAATTCTTAATTATTATAGTATATAGGTAATAGAAACTAGCAGGAGAATATATATACAAGAATTTACCCAACCGCACAAAAGTAAGTGTGGATTTCTGCAATGCTAAATTTTTGAAAATTTTGACCTGCACACCAATATAAAGAGAAGAGTTAACAAAAACGTGAGATCAAACCGTTCCAATCCCCGACAACGGTGCCAAAACTTGATCGTGGAAAAATCATGCACAAAAAGTATCAATTTGAAATTACTAATTAAAGTGTGTATGCTTTGGCTTCCTGGATACTTCCGTTATAGCATAGAGGCTATACGGGTCAAATTCATAAGGACGGGAGGTGATAAAAGCTTTCACAGTATGTTCACATGTGTGTTAAAATTTCTTCAACGTTTTAAAGAATGAAAAGAAAAGAAAATAAAGAATGGAAAGAGAAGAATACGGAGGAAACAAAGGTAGAAACATTGAAGAGATGGTATTTATGATTTTTGGTATATTTCTAAAACAAAGTAAAAAGAAAAGAAAACTTATGGTTACTAACTACTAATGGCTTCACTAACCATGCTAATCTCTTAGTGATAGTTACCTCACATGTATCTTTGTTCATCACTAGCTCTTGATTCAAGAGCGTTTCAAAGCATGACCCATAAGATCACTTTCACATCCAACTCAACAACAAGTGTAAGCTACACTTAAACCATCAAAACTATACTAAAGCAAGCATGAAATAAAGTAATATAAGCTTGTTAGAGAGTTAGATATTAGAGTGTTAGAATCCATCATTATGAGTCATTAGTGGCTTTGCAAGAGTAAGGCCAAGTAGAGGCTATTAAATTCATATGGATTATCAAGTAAGGAGTTAGTAAGTTAGTGGTTAGTAGTTAGTTTCCATGAGAGAAAATAAAGCATGTAAAAGGAGTTAGAGAGAAGAAAGAAAGTAGAGATAAAGAGAGAACCTTTCACTTTCTTTCATCCTATGTACTACTCTCTTGCCTATTACATGGTCTACAAGAAATGAAAAATATAAAAGAGAAAGAAGAAGAATAACTAACTTAAACTAAAGAAAGAAAACTACCATAAAAAACTATCCTAAAAACTCTTCTCCTCTCTGTTCTGAAAAACCTGAGGCATTTATACGCAAAGGGGGGCACCAGGGAGGCATCATGGGGCCACACGTCGAAGCCTGACACGTGGCCCCACCATAAGGCCACGAAAACGCAGCTTGTGCCGCGTTTTCACGGCCCTTCTCGAGCCGTGCGCTCCGCGCCATGGTGTGCAACCTCCTATTGCACACCACTTCTTATACCGCCTGTCAGTTTATCAAAATTTGCTCCCAAATTTGGCAGATCCGGCTTTCAAAAGTCAATGGCTATATTTGTAGGATTTAAATATCACCAAATGAACGAGATTTCGGGCTTCTTATTGATTTCATGCCATGGACCTAGAAATATACAAGAGATGTATATTAACAGAATTTAAAATTGAATAAATATTAAGATGTGATATGAAATATGCAATTTTAGAGACTAATCAGAGGTCATTGGCACTGGGTCAGTCAAGGTTACAGAAAGAAATGAGATGATGTGTGCTCTGGAGGCGATCTGGTATGTTCCAAAGACTCAGTGATGAGGGCATCACTTAGATAGGTAGGGGAGAATGTCATGAACCGCTCCATTTTGCACACTTGGGTTCATCTTGGGCTCATTTAAGTAGTTGGATTGCTAGAGTACTCTAAAGAGTTCTACAGTGTTCTAAGGCATTATTGTAAAAATCATGGAAAGAGATATTTTCATAGGTGGTTTTAAAGGAGGATATTTATGCATGAATGTATGGGAGGTTCTAGCTATTTTAGAAGACTCAAAATCTAGAGAATTCTTTGTTGGAGCCTTTGCCTAAATAGGGGGTCAAGGGTGGCCATTTGTAAGCAAGAAGAAGCAAGTTTTCAAGCAAAGTGCAATACAAGTTTTCACTTCCACTCTTAAGTACTCTCTCCCCCCCCTCCCCCCTCTCACTTTTGGGTGAGTGAGTGAAGATTAGGTTGATTTAGCTCCGCTGCTAAGGTGGAAGAGCGAGCTAAGTGTCGCACAAATGCGAGTAGGTTCAAGGTCAAAAGAATCCGCTCGTGATAATTGATATCAGAGCCAATTTTTGGGAGTGATAATGTTAAGCGCCAACCTTCGTTCTGAGGTGGTTGGAGGTGCAAATCTCAAGGATGCTTCCAGCCCTCGTGGGGGAGAAATCTCGAGATGTCATGGCAACATTAGATATGCGATTAGCTAAGATGGAGCTGACCATACCGGATAAGTTAGAGGCTTACGACAAGTGCATTGAGAAGCTAGAGTCTGAAGAAGAGGAGCTTCGGGAGGAGATGCAGTCAACCTTGAATTTTGTCGTCAACGTCTTGCAATAAGGAGACGACTCTGAACCCACTCTGCTGATGGGTCTCACCCCCCACTTGACATCGATAATCTGCCGCTCCGCTGAAAGGTCTTACCCCGTTCGAGAACGACTGCAGACCCACTCTGCTGATGGGATAACCCCACTCCAAGATTACAACACAAACTCACCAAGACACTCTTTTTCCAACTGACACTTTTACAGATAGAGATTAACAGTCTGGAGAGCCATGTTCATGTCAGTTTCAAAAGCCTACGGTAAAAACAAATCAGGAAGATCCAAACAAACATTTTTATTTCGAACATATTCATTATATTTATTGTGTTACATCTGATAAGTGTAATACAAAATATTTCTTTTCGACTCTATGTTCACATTTTTGAGAAAAAATATAGAAGAGCTGAATCTAGACACTCCGATCCTTCTACCTTTATCGATCCTGCCTCACCTCCAAACTCTTAGGATACATCTAAAGGACAATATCTATCGGAAGAAGTCATACCTCTTCGAGGATCCCGGTGTCAGTGAAAAGATGATAGAGAGTTTTCACCTATCATCCTCCTAACGTTTGCAAGAAAGATGAGATGAACTCTTAGGAAGCCCTCTGAGAAAAGGCATAGGCGTCCGACCAAATAGAAGCCTATAAGGAACACAAGAAGGTGATGGTATCACATCTCCTTCGAGGTGTTCTGAGGGAGAGATCCGAACTCCAGAAAAAGTGATTCATCGCGCGCATCGAGCCAATGAGCTTCTTCTCCTTCCTCGTACACGCCATAGGGAAAGAGGCTCTGAGCCTCAATGTCGAAGCTTTCTTGCCCAAGATTGAGCGAACTGGAGATCAGATCGCCCAACCAAGTTGAAGTAAGAATCTTTCCTATCACCCCCGATGGGACACCCTATCACGATGACTAATGCATCGTAACAGGCCCTTTTCGGCTATTAATGTGATGCACCGATTAGACTCTAGAAGAGCAAGAGCCTGCACACATCTCCTCTTGTCCCCTTTCCTTTTTTTTTCTCCATGCGATGGAGAGGAAGGGAGGAAGCATGGTGGGCCACCTGAAGAAAAAGTTGCAACGAAGTCAGGACTTTTGTGGAGGTTGAAGAAGCTTAGAGAAATTGGAGATGATCCCCTTTTCTCCTAGAACTTCCCAAATTTATAAGCAACTCAAGAAGTTCATCGCCATCAATATGACCCTTGGAGAGACGCAAGTTCCTGAAATGTTGGCCAACGACCCAAGAAGATAGACCAATCAAGGGAACGAGAAACTAACCGTCACCACTATTCCATTATGACTCTGGGAATTGAATCTGCGGTCATAATGGTAAGAGAATTCAAATCGAATCTTGTTATAATTAAACTGAAATATACCTAGAGGGGGGTGAATAGGTATTTTGCTAATCAAATACAATTTTAAAACTACTTATGATGAATTATACAAACAGTCACTCAAAATAAGAATTGAAGCTGAATTTTCCATGAAGGGCTCTAGAACTTCTCCTCTCTGATTCTTCTAGATAATGAGTTGAGGTGCTCAATTCCTCCTTGTTGAATTGAGTATAGACTAATAATGAAAGTAATGGATGAAATGCAAGTAATGATATTAAGCAACATGACCAACCATACAAGTATGAAAAGTAAAAAGCAATAGAGAGCAAGATACAAGCAAACGCAAACACAAGGATTTGTTTCGAGGTTCGAACCACTGCTTTACGTCCCCGTCTTCATAACTATGAAGGATTTCACTATGCTCTAAATGATCTTCCATAAAGGAACTTACACAAAACAATTATAACTTGGTCTACACAAGACCGGAGTACACAACTCCACCAACTCAACCCTCTACACAAGATGTAATACAAACCAATTGAGGTTATAAAGCTCTTGGTGATCCAACAAGATCACAAACACTCTCTCTTATAACTTTCTATATAGTAGAATATTAAGCGTAGCTCAGGATGTTAAGTGAGAGATGAAATTCAGTTAGAAAGAATAGAAGAGTTTTAAAACCAACTGAAAATAACTTTGGAAAGAAAGAACTTGAAGATTGGAAGCTAAAAAACTTTTCTCTTTTGAAACAAGCTTGAAAACTTGTAAACTTGTATTAACTTCTTATATGAAATCAAAACCATAACCTATATATATAGGCAATAATTAATTATCATTTGTTAACCATACCAGGTCATCTGGGGTGTGTTTAGACACTTGAAAATCAAAAATGCCTATTGGAATCTACTAAAAACAAAACAAATCTAAAAACTAGCCGTTATGGACATCTGGCCGGCTGTCGTTCGACCGGCTGGTCGACTGCCAGCTCATCCAGAAAAGAGTCGTTGGTTTCGGTTGACTGGCCCGGTCGACCGCTCTGCATCAAAGAGGAAAAAAAATAAAAGGTTGGTCAACCGACCGATTGACTGACCACCAAGTAAGGATCTTTCAGTCGGTTGACCAGTTGATCGACTGCAAGGGTTAGCGGTCGATCGGTCGGTAATCGACAACGTACACAAATGTGCACGACCCTTAGCCAAAAGCCCGGTTGACCGGTCGGTTGACCGTTCTGGCCTGCCATAGGCAACCGGTTGACTGTACGGGCAGCCGACTTGGCCTGAAATAGTTTTTAGAAAAACTTTTGAGTTTCAAATATTTTTCAAAATATTTTGTATTGGTTTATAAGTAATGTAACAATGTATAGGTGATGAAATACATGTTCTAAACGTGATATAAAATTTGAAAAAATTATGAGATATGTATCAAAACCAAACATGCAAAATACCAATACTATCAAAACTTGTATTTTAAAATCGTGTATTTTTGTGTGTGTAACTTCTTGAACATCACAATTATATTCTACACTTTAACAAACAAATATCTTACAAGGCTCTAGGTGACTACAACATCGCCAAGTGGGCTTCTCTATTAGCGACGTCGAGTGCTTTGAGTTTTAATCCCGTACTTGAATATCCTTGAGTTTTTAACACCTTCCTTTAGAGGAAAAAAAACTCCTTGAATCTTTTAGAACCCTGAAACATGCTTAAACACTTGAACTTAATAAGTATTAAATACCACATATGTTTTGTTATCATCAAAACTATAAACCAGAGATTGTAACCTTGGGCCAACATAAACGACAGCTGACGGTCAAAATCATGGACTCTCCGTCAACCACTGCAATAAATGCACATAGATATTCGGACGATTATCTATAAGGGACTCCACAGATGAGGACAAAAAGACTTTCCCAATTTACTCTGCTTCCCCATTTCCTGTCTATGCTCTGATAAGTGCAAAAGTGGAGGAGGCATTTATAATAGTCAAAATTAACCACGTCCTGTGATAGGAACATAAACCTACTCCCGAGAACCCATTCTGAAGCCTCCGCCATACATCTTCAGCTTTGTGGCCATACCGCCTCACGGGGGCCCTCTGACTATAACCTAAGAGTCTCACCACGTGGCAACAACTCCCTCCATCCAGCAGCAGATCTAGATGGATCCCGCAGCTCGCGAAAGCAGTTAAGCACCCTTATCTTCATGCTCGTTCAAGACTCTGTAACAACCTAGCTCATCAAGCAGTTAGGGATAATGATGAATGATCCTCCATCATGTCAATCTCAACATCGAGACTCAATCCAGGCGGTTATAAGGATCAGCAGATTTAAACCAAACGGTGAAAATCTGCATCTATCCGCATTTACGCTACCATCTCTGTCAGGTATAAATACACCTCCTTCTCCAACGAGAAAGATGTCGCTTTCCTAATTTTCAGAGTACATACCATACAAACTGACAATTTCTCTCTGCCAGTCCATCACCACATACACCGACAGTTTTTCTCTTCCAGTCCTCTATCCATATCACTTACTGATTCTCACGCCTGAAGGTCTTAAGTCGGCATCACACCTGTGCTTCTAACCTAAAATGTAGCTCTTCTTTTTGTGTACTCTGACAGGCTCAATGGGAGCGTCCAATTGCTTATAACGGAGTTTGTCTACCACAGTTATATATCTATTTACGTTGTTTATATCAACGAATTGTTGTAGATGACTCCTTTTGCTTTTGGAAGGAAGTGTCCTGGTGGGGGGTGCAGTGTAAAGAAAGTTTATACAACACGTCATAAATGTAAAAGAAAAGTAATGAAAATCACATTGCAGTAGACTGCAGCTTTCTAATTGTAACTATTAGTCTCTCGAGGTAATTCATCACTGCTTTGGCAAATGGAGAATTGGGCATTGATGAAAGTCATGCACATTGGGGCTTATGAGCTTGTCATTCCTATTCTCTCTCTCCGCTGTCTGAGTAATACATCTATATTGCAGCAGGTGTGTGCCAGTTCTACTGCAGACATTGCTCTGTTTGCCGTTTGAGTTCTTCTGGTGGCTGGGGACGCATGACAAACTCGTGGTGTTATCGTTTGTAATTAGTTACTGCTCTCAGTTAGCAACAGCAAAATTCTTGTCATTTAATATCTGTTAAATTTACCCATGGTGACGCAAGATCCTCAAGGAACTGTAATGGAATAAGGTGGGCATTTTGTCTCTTAGCTTGAATTTATATATATATAGAGAGAGAGAGAGAAACTTGTGTCCTTTCAAAAGGATTTGAGCTCAAATCCTTCTAACTCAAATACAACTCTCCAACGTTCGAATACAAGATTCACTTCGTTGAAATTGATTTATATTATTTCAGGTATCTATAAATAAAAAATTAAGTGTTTTAAATACTTTTTGCCCATCCATCAAGCGGCCCAAAATGGACGGCCGAAAGTAGTGAATTAGTTAGATTTATGTCTTTAGACATACAAATTCTCGATTCGGCCATTTGATTATGATCTAAACATTTAAAAAAACCCTACAAACCAACTTTTGTTAGGTTTTAAATGTTCTACACCGTTAAATTAACTAACTCACTATTAAGACCGTCCGTTTTTTACCCTACTTGATCAATGGATAAAAAGTATTTAAAACACTTAGTTTTTTTATTTATAGATACTTGAAATAATATAAATCAACTTCAATAGAGTGGATTTTGTATTCGAATGTCGGATGTTAGTATTTGAGTGGGAAAGATTCGGACTCGAATCCTTTTGGAAAGACACAAGTCTCTCTCTCTATATATATATATATATATATATATATATATATATATATATATATATATATATATATATATATATATATATATATATATATATAGCTTAATACATGAAGTTGATAATGTGCAGTGGAATTGTGAAATATTTTTTAGGATGTTGGAGTTTTAACCTCCTCCTTAGATTGTAGTCTAAGGAGACCTACTGGAAACACTTTACCATATACACACACATATACATAGAGAGGGGGAGAGGGAGACTTGTGTCCTTCCAAAAGGATTTGAGGGCCGAATTCTTTCCACTCATATTCAACTCTCTGAAAATCGAATACAAGATCCACTCTGTTGAAGTTGATCTATATCATTTCAGGCATTATATAAATTAAAAATCAAATGTTCTGAATAATTTTTGTCTAACCATCAAGCGGCGCAAAATGACGGCGAAAGTAGTGAGATGGTTAGATCTATTTATTTTGACATATAAATTCTCGATCCGGAAATTTGATTATGATCTAAACATTTTAAAATCCCATACAAACCAA
>JAVJIF010014919.1:0-88885 GCA_038442645.1 Agave tequilana
TATATATATATATAGCATCAAAGAATCCTAATTCAACTCATAATAAATTTAGGCCCTTGATTGATAACATGAGTTCCACACGTGTAGACGAGTCCCACATTTCAATGTAAATACACTCATGGCTAAGTGTAACTAAAAACGTGTCTAGAATCAAACCGTTTAGGCTTGATCAATTCTTTATTGGATCAAACAACATAGGTTAAAATAGCAGGTGCAAAATCCAATTGACTTGATTAAGCCCAAATTAAATTAGACTTTAAAACATAATAAGTCTAACAATTTTCCACTTTGGCAAGCAAGTCGTACTAAATAGATATTATATATAACTTTATGACGTCAAAACTTCAACCGCCAACAAATCACGTTTCAAACAATCTGGTCCATTAAGTGTGCTGCCATCGAATATGGCAGTCGTTACCTTCTGTATAATCGAGGTAGGACCTTCCACATTACAAGTATTAGAACTCTTAACGACTAGATCAAATGTGGACATGTGGCATGAAAATATTCTCTGATCAAATAATGTATAATTCCAACTTGTTTTCACTTTATGACTCCAATGGGTCCAACTTTATGACTCCAACGAGTCTAACTGCTAACAAACTCAAATGAATTAAATTCAAAAGATTAAAGAAAGAAGTTATTACTTTATTATTAGAATAAATAAATATATGTAAAGTGCACTTAAAAATAATGTATGTTACATAAAATTATCCATTCCCACTAAATCAGGATATCATCATGACTAGCCATCCTTATATGAGCAATTATGCTCTAAGAAGACTTTAGGTGAAAGTCATTTAATGAGTGAATCTGTAATGTTAAAAATAGTACTAACATTATTAACAACACAATGTGATTCCGAACTTTATCCTTGATGACAAGAAACTTAATGTTGATATGCTTCGACTTTGCTGAACTCTTGTCATTATCGCAGTAGAGCTCTATAACTCTTATTGTCACAGTGTAGCTGTAATGGCCTCTCGACTAAATTCACCCTCTTCCTATAATCAGGAAAATGTAACTTGAAGTGGACTTCCTATAGTAGATGCATCTAGCATAATTTGAATCTGTGTATCCGATCAGCTGTAACTGATCAAATTCATGTAGTCTTATGTAGATATCATATTACCTTCTCGGCAGTCTTCCAGTGATCAATCTCAGGATTGGTCAAGTATCTGTCAAGTTTCTCAATGGTATATGCTATGTCTGGACGGGTATAAGCTTGAGCATATATCAGATTTTCAACTGCCGATGCATATGGAATGTCTTTCATTTGCTCTTCTGTAGATTGTTTTTGAGGCATTGGAGTAGACTAACTTATCGCCCTTAGTGACAGGCGTATCACACAAAAAGCAATTCTTCATGCCATATCTATTTGGCACCTTATTGATATAGGTTTTTTGTGATAAACTTAATATTTCAGTGTCCTGTCACGTTGAGTCTGGATGCCTATCACTAAAGAAGCATCTCCAAGATCTTTTATCTCAAAATTCTTTGAGATAAAACTCTTGGTCTTAAGAAGAAGATCTATATAGTTACTTACTAATAGAATGTCATTCACATATAGCACAAGAAATATAAATCTACTTCCTTTAAATTTGTGATAAATACATTGATCAGCTATATTTTTCTAAAAACCAAAATCGAATATTACTTGATCAAATTTCAAATATCATTGACGGGATGCTTACTTTAAACCAATAATAGATTTTTTTAATCTGCAAACCGGATGTTGTAAACTTTAACTTTAAAACTATCTGGTTGCACAATAAAAATTTCTTCTCAATGTCACCATTAAGAAAGGCTGTCTTAACATTCATTTGGTGTAACTCTAGGTCCAAGTGAGCCATCAGTGACATGATAATCCTAAAAGAATCCTTCATGAAAATCGGGGAGAAAGTCTCCTTATAATCCTAAAAGAATCCTTCATGAAAACCGGAGAGAAAGTCTCCTTATGGTAAATGCTTTCTCTTTGAGTGAATCTCTTTGTGAAAAGATGTGCCTTATACCTTTAGACATTGCCTTTCAAATCCCGCTTGGTTTTGAACACCCATTTATAACCAATCGGTTTCTTGCCTTTAGGCAACTCTACTACATCATTATCCTTCATGGATTTTAACTCATCATTCATGGTATTTGATCATTTAGTGGAGTGAATACTGAGTTTGGACTCATTCAAGAATGTGAGGTCATCCTCTAATCCTATATCAAATTTATGCTCTTGGAGATAAATTATATAGTCATTTGCAATGGCTAATCTCCTCTCCCTAATTGATCTCCTAGGCACTTGTGATTGAGGATTTTCAGGTTCTACCTCATCAGTAGGATCTACTTCAGGATGAACTATATTTGTATCTTGTAAGGGTGTAATTATATTTTCATGTTGGGGTAGAGCAACTACTCATCATTTGAAACAATTGTCCTGGATATAACAATTTGTTCTTTTTCAAATGTGAAATCCTTATGTAGTTGACTCCTACTGTTCTGAATTTTCTAAATAAATTTAGCATTATCCGTCTCTATTATGTTCTTAGTGAGGGATAGTAAAACCTAAAGCCTCTAGATATCTCAGAATTCCCTACTAAGAAATAGCTAACTGTCATTGAGTCCAACTTCTTCTCATGTGGTATATATAGCTGAGCTTCCTCTGGACAACTCCAAACATGAAGATGCCGAATGCTCGAAGATTTTTCAGTTCATAACTCATATGGGATTTTAGTTACTGTTTTACTAGGTACTCTATTAAGGAGGTAAACTGTCGTCTTTAAGGCTTCACTCCATAATGACTCTGGTAGAGTAGTGTGAGCTATCATACTACTAAGCATATCCTTTAGTGTACGATTTCGTCTCTCAGCAACACCATTTTGACGAGATGTCCCGGCATAGTGTACTGAGCTACAATCCACACTCTTCCAGAAAATTGGCAAAAGGTCTTGGACATCTACCTGATCCGTTGTATCTGCTATAGTACTCATAACTACGGTTAGATCTCACAGCTTTAATATTTCTATTCTGTTGATTTTCAACTTCAAGTTTATAGATTTTAAATATGTCCAGTGATTGAGATTTCTCATGTAACAATATAGATAACTATAGCGAGAGTAATGGTCAGTAGAAGTGATGAAGTATTTATGGCCATTCCAATAAGCTATAGGGAATGGACCACAAAAGTCTATATACACCAAATTCAAGATGCCTAAACTCCGTCTAGCTCCAAACTTCCTAATGATTCTTTAATTAATGTTTGCTTAGTTCCTAGGCTATTCACATATAAAGATTCAGGATATGAAGTATGAAGTTTCGATTTATATAGCCATCAATCAGAATTCTAGTACTAACAATTTTAGATTTGAAAAGTAGACTAAGTATTTCATTACCAACGTGACAATAAAAAAATAGATCGGTCTAACAATGAAATAGAAATATGATTTCGCCTAAAAGAACGGTACATATAAAGTTTCATCCAAATCTAAAACAAAAATCAGAATCTAATCTAAGCCTACAAACTCTAGTAGCTTCAACTGCAGCTTTATTTCCATCACCCATGTATATGTATCATTCAGCTGGGCTAGGCCTCCTTTGGGTTTGGAAGTTCTGCATTGAATCGCTTATGTGAATTATCTATTCACCATGTATGAAGTGACACTAAAGTTAAATTAATTTTAAAAGAAACGTTAATATGAGATATACTCGCTAAATAGTAATTTCTAGTACTTTATGCAATCCTGCTTTAGGTGGCATACTTTCTTGCAGAAGAAGCATGCAATAACCTTAGGTTCTTATTATGCACTTTTGCCACTTAGGATCGGCTACTGTAGTGGTGTTTATGTTCCTCCTTTTAGTTTCACTTTTCTTTTTCATATTAGAAGTATTGCCCTGAATGCTAAGTGAGTATTTTCAGTCTTTTCTTATTTCAATCTGTTTTCTTTTTGGACACAGTGACTAATGAGCTCAGTGAGACTTCACTTTTCCCTTTGAGCATTATAAATAATCTTTAAAAAGATTAAATGAAATCTCTTCAAAGAGTTTCAAGTTCAGTGCCTTTAGTTTAGAAACAAGATTAGACATTTTCATAATATACTCCCTTATGTTTTTTTGCTATTGTAGCGCATATTTATCAGCTTGCTAAGATGCGTGCTGGCCTCAACTTTATCTAATTTAATAAATTGGTCGACTACCTCAGCTGGAAAACTCTTAGCATTGACTATATCTAATAGTTATACAAATAGTGTGCTTTGTGACCATTAGACACATCCTGTTGGACCTCTCTCACTTATCATAATTGGCCTTTTCTTTAACTGAATTTTTGTTAATGATAGTATGGGTCCATCAGTCCTTAAGGTATAGTTTAGGTGCATGAATCTAAGATCTTCTATGTGGTCTTACCACTTTTTAAAGTTTGTACCATTTTTAATTTAGACTACATAAGCGTACAATTTCTCATCAATTTAACATAAACATTGCATTTAACAAATTCTACTGTAATAGCCATAAAAATTGAATTTTAAAAAAAATGCAACCAATTTAACCGATAGAGCTGCCGGCCAAATTTTCAGAATAAGTTGTGTTTCTTTATTCCAACATTGTACTGGCCCAATATAGATACCCTAAAGTTTAGTTCCGATGTAAGAGAACAACCTTCCTTTTGGCTGACTGTCCCTTTATAAAATAGGTCCCAAGTTTAACTTATTTATATCGATCATATAATATATGTAATGACCCGGCCATAATGACAACCTTCCTTTGGGCCGATTGCCACACGCATGGACCACATAAATCTACGCGTCTGTATTCTTGTTCCATCGTGGGACTAGTTGATGAGGATAATGCAATATGGATCTATGGTGTGACAATCTTCATTTGGGTCGGTTACCACACACCAAGGTTCTCCCACTTGTATTACCCACATCAAGTATCTGATGTCGTACATAATTGGCCAAACAATAGACTTCCTTTGGGTCGGCTATTATCCGCATGAACTATATATACAATTAATTAATCTCTTTTATAAATTCTTTAATTTTTAACATGTATATATCTTTATCTGTGTGATATCAACTGTAGTAATCATCAATATTCCTTATGCTAAAGTAATAATATTGATGAAGCAGAAGCATATAACGATACATATAATCAAGATAAACAAACACTTCAATGTCTTCTTTATATCAACTAAGTATAATTTTGTCATGTTTAGTGCCTGTAATACTATATTGCTTGTCAAGAGCTTCAAAACGGGTATTTATATGCCCAAAACAAAGGTCGGATAAGCCCGTAACTGCTAATTGAAGTTTCTATTGGCAAAACGGATCTACAATGCTTATCAGGTCTGAATCAGACCCGACCCACAATGGTTAAGTTATGGGTTTCTTAGTGGGTCGGGTTTAATGAACTGGATAAAACTCAATATATTTAATGTGACATTAATTAAGATTAGGGTTTTTTATTTGATTAGAATTCTATCCCAAATTTTTCAATAAACTAGATTTTATCTCAACCCTAAAACCCAAATCAATCTCAACAATTTAATTTAACTTTATATGAGATTAATTAGGAATATTTTTCTTATTAGATTAAAATTATATCTTTAAATTTCTTATCCTAATTAATCTCATAATATCACTTGATTTGGAAACCCAAAAAAATTAACCAATTTTTTTTGTTGTTTTTCTGCCATGGAAAGAGACCAAAAAAATTAGGACCTTAATGCGCTGGGGCCATGGTCCTCTGAGGCACCATGGCCCCGCATGCAGGCGCATGCCTGTATGCGCTGCAGGGCATGCACATGCATGCACTCTGCATGTATTATTATTTTTTTAATAACCTTAATCAGGCCTGGACGCATGCATGCCCGGCATGCATGCGTCCAGCCAAGCAAGTAATTTTTTTTTTTCAGAAAATATTTCTAAAATAATAATACAGCGATTAAAAAAATTCAAAAAATATATATGCATGTAGAATTTCATGAAATCATCCCTTCTAACTTTTAATTCAATATATGAGACACAAATACTTATTGAATCAAGGGAGGAATTATTCATGGTATTTATAGACTGAGATAAAATTTCTGTAGATTCTGATGATCGATAAAGAGTGGTTCCGATACCAATTGTTGGATTAAATAATTATCCAAATATATCTCATATATGAAATAGTCTCTTTATCAATACCAAAAAAAATGAGGGTTTTAGGCATACTGATTCCATCACGAAAGGGATGACGAAGGTTCTTGAGGACGCTGGAGTTGAGAGAGAGGATTCTTCTCTCTAGCCACCAAGTTATCTTCTTGATCTTTAGAGGAGATGAGAGGCCTCCAAAAGAGATATTAGGTCATTATGATAAAGAGGAAACCCTATCTATGATATATAGCATCAAGGAATCCTATTTCAACTCATCATAGATCTAGGCCCTTGATTGATAACACGAGTTCCATACATGTAGATGAGTCTTGCATTTTAATTTAAATACACTCATGATTAAGTGTAATTGAAAATGTGTCTAGACTCAAACTATTTAGGCTTAATCAATTTTTTATTGGGTCAAACAATATAGGTTAAAGTGAGCAGTACAAATATCCAATTGACTTGATTAGGCCCAAATCAAATTAGACTTTAAAACATAATAAGTCTAACACTGCCATCACCTCAAAATGCCTCGATTATTGTCGACGATGTTTCCATTGTCACCACTGTGCGTGGCCTCAACCAATCCCCCAGTGTAGCCTAATTGCAACCGTCGCTATCGTTGCCATCATGGCCGCCAGCACTAATACGTTGTTGCAACTTTCACCAGTAGTGTTATCACCATTATCCTCGCATTACAGAGATAGTCTGGAAAAAAATATTCAACAATGATATATTCTTGAATATCTTTTTAACATATTAAATGCAATAATAATTTATATTATTGTCTGGAATATTTAAATTATCTCAAACACGGTAATGCAAAATTCTTACAAATTTAATGCTTGAGAATCAAAATTTCACACAAGAAAAAAGGGCCATACCAGTGTTAGGATCATACCAAGGTTTTGCTTTATTTGCGTTGTCTCTCTTTCAACTTTAAAGGTAAAAGTCTTAGAGGTTGTTTGGCTATTGTAAGTGACCGTAAGTCATAAGTCATAAGTTATAAATTTTTTGACAAGTGTAAGTGAGTTTACTCAAGTAAGTTTTATGGTGTTTGGTTGGTAATGTAAAATTGTAAGTGAGAAAGTATACATATTTTACTATGCTTGGTTGGTAATGTGTAAGTTGTAAGTGAAAAGTTGACCACAAAACTAATTGTTTAGTGATTTAAACATTTTAAATATTAAAAAAATATAAATATTAAAATAATATAAATATTAAAATTTTAAAATAAATAATAAAATAGTAAATATTAAAAATATTAAATATTAAATATATTAAATATTAAAAATAGTAACTTTAAAAATTATAAAAATGTTAGAGTACTAAAATATTAATAGTAATCTAATATTAATTACTAAAAATATTAATATAATATTAAATATTTTTAAACTCAATGCTTAAAATATTAGATTCCAAAATTAAGAAAAATTTATTTAATAAAAAACATTATTAATTTTATATTAAATATTACTATCTATTAATAAAAAATATTCTAGTAATAAAAATTATAAGAATAATAAATAAAAAACTTTAATTTGATAATTAAATTTAATCTAATAATTAAAAATTTTCATAATTTAAAAGATTAATCTAATAATAAAAAATTATTAATCTAATTACAATTAATTGTTTGCAAGACAGATTTACATGACCACAAAATTAACTGTTTGTGTCACAAGTGGGTTGTAAGTGAGATTTACATGACCATAAAATTAATCATTTAGGTTGCAAGTGCATTTTACGACTTACGACCCCAAATAATATTGTTAGTGGTTTTGCTGCAATTATATTTTATCATTTATGAGCCAATTACAAAAAAAAAAAATTGCCCAGAAGAGGATCTTAAATTTGCATTAAAAAAGTAAATACTAAATTATTTTGCTTTAAATTAGATAAGTATATGTTTAATAGGAAATTCTACTCGCACCCATCCTCTTTACTGTATACACCCATTGATGAGGACATCCAAGCAGTGTTCTAGACGAAAGAATCAACATGCGCAAGGATGTGCCAAGTTTCAATTATTTAGAGTTTGTACTTTTTATTTGACTAGGTCGAGTGCTTTTCTTTTATCTAGTAGTTTTGTTTTATCTTCTTTTAGTCCTACATCGGGTGTGTGGAGAGAAGTCAACAAGTAGTAGCTTATTTAAAGGCATTGTTGTTATACTGAAAGATTGATGAAATTTTGCTTAATGAAAATTTGGATTATCTCAATGAAGATTTCCTTCTATGATTTCTGATGTGAAATCCAATTCAAATAAGATTTGTGAGTGACTCAAATCTTAGTTATCCTCATTATCTCTTATCCTCTCTCAAATCCTTATCATATACTTAAATCCCCACCATCAATCCCCTCAAATCTCAACCACAAATATCAGTCACATTCCTTTTCTACAAACTAAAAAAAAGATTTACAAATCAAAACCACAGCCTTCAAGTTCATCTTCTCTCTTCTACATCTTCATCTCCTCCATAACTCTCTCGCAACCTAACTCTGTACAACCACTCTCATGCTCTCTTCCCCTTCAAGCTTCCCTGCCTTCTTCCTTTTCCTTCCTTATCCAGCTGCAAGAAACCATATCGCCAACCCCTCCCCACTTTGGCATCACATGCTCGACCTCTTCCTGTAGCACCCCGTTCCTAAAATACGTACTTAGATACGTATTCTGATTCTCGATCATATTTTTTTATTTCCTCTCTATATTTGTTTTTACTCTGTATTAATTTATGTTATTGTTTTGTATTGGATTTGGATTTCCTGGACTCAGATTCAGCCCGAATCTGAACCAGGGACTCAATACCAGTGTATTATCTGATTTGACCTTTTTGCTAGTTTGATTTGACTGATTTTAGTTTCAGATACTATTTTTCAGTATTTTAAATTTTTCATAATTTTCTGAAATTTTTCCGAATTAATTTGCAAAATCTTCAAAACCGATGTCGATCGGTATCGCCGACTGTTAGTTTTAAAACAGAGTTGAATTTCTAAAAACAGCTTTCATATTATTCTTAGAATCATTTTATATCTTAATGCATTTTTGGAAATTTTTGTGAATTTATCGAAATTCGACTGTATTTAGCGTCCACCGGTATCGTCGGTTGATTCTAGAATTTTTAATTTGAAAACCAGATAGAATTTCTTGAATCCAATTTCATCATGTATTTTAAAATAATATATTTATTTTTGATAATTTTTGGAAACATTTTTGAAACAGTCAATTTTTACCTGATTTAAATAATATTATTATTTTCTCTTCTTTTCTTTTCATGCTTTTTTCTTTCTCCACTCATCTACTTAATTCTTCCATTTTACTCTATTAAATTTATTATTTAATAATTTATTTATTTACTTTTTTTTCTCATTTTATTTTTGTTTTCCTTCCTTTTTTCTTTTTCTTTTTCTTTTCTTTTCTCTTTCTTCCTTTCTTTCTCCCTACCCTGCTCCCTGCCATCCCCATCCCCTGCAAACGAGCAACACCTTCTCCCCCCATCTCCACCATACTCTCCCCCTTCTCTTTTCTTTTCTTCTCTCCTTCTTTCTCTCATTCTCCCCATCTCCCCTAAATTTTCAATCTTTTACTATTCCTCTCTCTCCCACCAACTCCTCCTCTTCCATTTGCCGCCACCACCCGCCACCTGCTCCATCACCGGAGCGCCATTGTCACCCCTTGGCCGCACCATCTCCTCCCCCAAACTCTCTCCCTCCCTCCCTCTTCCTTCCACAATACACCATCACCCTTCTTCAATTTCACCAAAAAACCCATTTCACCTCCATCTTCATCTTCAAAATCCGCCCACAAATCCATCACCACCTCCTTCACTATTCACCACCCACAAACCCAACACCACTCTCCACCACTTCCACACTCAACCACCATCTCCACCTCCTCCTCTAACCATCATTACCACAACTTCATCACCACCACCACCAACAACAACACTTCCACACTCAACCACCATCTCCGCCTCCTCCTCCAACCATCATTACCACAACTTTATTAGAAACAACAACATCAACAACCATAACAACAACATCAACCACCTCCCTTCCCTCCCTCTCTCCTCTGCCCAGGGGCGCCGCGCCACCCCTCCCCGCCGCGCCGCCGGCCGCACCACCCAAGCGCCGGCGCCAACCCCCTCTCCTTTTCTTCTCCTTCTTTTCTTTTCTTTTCTCCTCTCTTTCTTTCTTTCTCTTTTCTTTTCTTTTCCCCTTCTTTTCCTATTCTCTGTTTTATCTCCCTCTCCCTCTCCCTCTCTCTCTCTCTCCTCTCTCTCTCTCTCTCTCTCTCTCACTTTCCACATCTCTCATTCTTTATCTCTCTCTATCTTTAAATCTCTTTAGGTTCTCTCTAGCTCTCTCTCTTGCAGCCTCTCTCTCTCCATCTAACTGATTCTTTTTCTCTCTCTTTTCTCATTCTTTCTCTAAAAATATTAATATATATTTTAATATGTTGGTGTCTCATGCAGGTGTTCTTGGGATTTCAAATTTTATGGTATTTTTTGAAGATTTAGGCGAATACTCTTTTTCGGCATTTGAGCGAGTATTCTCTTTCAGTATTTGGGCAAGTACTCCTTTTCGTTATTTGGATGAGTACTATATTTTATGTTGGGTGAGTGCTTTTCTAATATTTAATTCATGATACATATTATGCGACTTGATATATGTTATACTGTTTGATACATTGATATGCGAGTGATTTTCTAATATTATACATGTTTTCCGAATATATGTTGGTTATTATTGCAAGTATCGTCATTTTTCGTTTGATATGTACATTTATTTATATGCATGTGTTGTACTAATGTTTGTACAGGTACCTACTTAATCTCTAGATTTCATATAGCACCGTTGGGAGTGTGGCTTCGTCACGTGCATTAGCATACGCTGCTTCGCCGTATGCATCCATATGCTACTTCGCCATGTGCGTTTAGCTTCACTACGAGTGTGGCTTCGCCGTGTGCGTTGGCCTAATGTTCATAAGTCCGCTCTGCCGCGAGTGTAGCCTCGTCAAATGTGGTAGCATCTAGAGCTGTACATTAGATTTGCCAGGAGTCAAGCTCCGTCGTGTACTGAGCGTTATGCTAACACGGCCTAGCTTGCTCCAGCTTAACTAGCCCCGTCTGGATAATTAATAGTATAATTGAAATTCTTATTTATCTTGTTGTGAAGAGTTTGAAATATTTGACTATATTATTTTCCTATATCAGGTCACATGTGTTGACCCAGAGGCCTTCTACTCCAGTTTTGATGATGATTAACTCATGTAGTTATGTGTACTAATAATCTTGTGATTTTAGTTTCAGATCATTAATCAAGTTATTAGTTGGTGATTAGCTTCAACAAGATGTTTTGGAAGCTTGTCACATGGTGATTTAAGAGCCCGAGTGACAAGATCGTATATAGCACTCATTGGAGTCAAGCTCGGTGAATCACGGTTTGGATCGAGTCGGCTTGGAGACGGCGCTCTACAAGAAGACATCGGTACCATAGTTTATTTTGTGTTTAGATCCAAATTGTAAAGATTAGAATAGTATGATATGCTCAAGTTCACAGCACAATTTCATGTTTTGGATATTGGTTTTCGGTTTTTCCGTTTTGGTTTAACCGATCTTGGCTTTCATGAATAGATTTATATCAAAACAAGTTTACATGGTTTAATGTATATTAGGTTTGTTCTATATACATGCATGCTTCAACTTCTTAGACAAACTTAGTTTGATAGTCTATTTCATGAGTTTAGTGTTTTGGTATTTTTAACAAAACATATTTTGGAATTAAAGTCAAAAACATGGATATGTATATGTTTCTTGTATATTGGATTTCCATCCATATGCAACATGCTACAAAGTACTTTAATATCATGTTTTTGTATTTAGATGAGTTTTGGACAAAATGTATTTTCAATTCAAAAATCCAAGTTTTAGAAAATACAGTTTTTGATTTTTGGTAAAAATGATAAGACACAAAAATGTCCAATGTTTGTTATTTGTGATGAAATTTTTATCACAAGTTTATATTTCAAAATAAAATGATAAAACTATTTTTGTGTATTTTTAGAAGATTTATGAGAATTTTTAGGATTAAAAATTACATGTTTTTCTGATCAGAACTGCTGCTGCCAGGCTACGACGGTCGACTGGACGATCGACCGGATCTAGTAGCCGGTCGACCATCACTGTCGACTGACGTGCACGGATACGTGCACGCTTGCTGCCCCATGAGCCGGTCGACCGCACGGTCGACCGACTGAGAGCAGGTTGCTCTCTGTTTGTTCTCGGTCGACCGAGCGGTCGACCGGCCAGAGAGCCGTTGCTCTCTAGTTCTGGGGACGGTCGACCACCCGGTCGACCGGTAGCTGCCAGCTGTAAAATTTAACCATTAGACGGTCGACCGACCGGTCGACCGGTGGTTCATTTTTGGCAGGATCTGCTGCCAACGGCTAGTTTTGTAAATGGGCTATAAATACCCCATTGGAAAGAGGTTTTCTCTATGAATTTTTGGACGAATTTTCTGAGCTTTCTCTAGTGTTTTCACAGCAATCAAAAGAAGTTTTTGGGCTTTAATTGAACAATCTATTTGGTGTTTTTTCTAGGGTTTGGAAAATTAAAGAAAAGGGTTTTTGGGAAAAGTGTTTGATTCAACTTCTTTATTTTGGTTTCTAGTTTTTCCCAAGGATTTTCTTTGAGTTTTTGATTTCAATTCCTTTGGTTTTCTCCACACTTGAGCTACATCTACTATCTTATTCTATAGGATATTTGTGTGGGAAAAAGAGATTGTTTGTGGTCTTTTGATCACCAAGTTGTAAACCCTATCTTAGCTTGGCTTTGTGCCTTTCCCTCATTGTGTTGAGGAGGTTATGCTATTGGGTTGTATCCCTCAAGTTGTGAGGTGATCCTTGTGTTTCTTTGTGCTAATCCCTCAAGTTGTGAGGTGATTGTTTGTTGGCTTGGTGTTGTGCCTCAAGGAGGAGGTTGTGTTTGTAAAGAGAGGAGTTGGGTACTCCTTGTAATTGTTATTGCCCCAAATCCTCGGTGGAGGTTTCCTTTGTGGGAGTCCTTTGTGGACAAGCTAGTGGAGACGAAATCCTTCTGTGTGAAGGCGAGGATGTAGAGCTGGGTGCTCGAACCTCGAAACATATCTTGTTGTTTGCGCTTGATCCCTTGACTCTTACTCTCTCTCTACTTTGTGCCTTGCATCATTTCATAATGATCATTCATATTTATATGCTTGGCTTGGTTGTGTGTGCATCACTTATTGGTTGCATTTTGTGTAATTGCAATTAGATTTTAAATTCCGCATTTAGTTCACTAGATTAGCATAATCACCTATTCACCCCCACTTTAGGTGATTTTCAACATGACCTGCTGATTGGCTGACATCTGATATACATACCTGATATCGACATGTTATTACCTGACACTTGATATCTGACACCTGACATTTGACATACTATCACCTGATACTGGATATTTGATAAATATACCTGATACATGACACTTGCTATTTGGTACTGATACATTTGACCTGATACTGTGAAACCTGACTCGAGACCATCACACCTGACTGATTATATTACCTATTCATGATTATTGCTTTTACGGAGATTTGACATGATTATTATACTGCTACCCAATATCTGGTACTCCTGAACTCCTGTATTCTTGAACCCTTGTAAAAGGGAGAATCCTGATATTATACTCTTGTTGATTCCTGTAATTGTCTAATCATGGATATTGGATTAACTTTACACTTTATAATATATGATAAAGTACTTAACTTACACCGGGACGGGAAAACTGATGGGTACTGATATAGTTTCTGTGTTTATAGTAGCCATACAAATGTTGTACAACTAATACTTGAGATTCTATCTGAAGGCCATCAGATGTTTCCGTGGGGTGTACTGGCACCCCTACTTCCTTGTCTGTCGGGTGTGCCATAAGCCCCTGGGACTATTCCTATGGGAACAGTGACATCCTATTCCGGTTAGGGCTTTCAATAAGTCCAGGTACCTATCGATACATTTGGACTTAGTACCAGGAACTCCTAGATTGTTGTCCTAGGCATGCACATGACCCATTCTAAACATGATTCATCGAGCTCCATCAGTTTCCAATAACTTACTCCCCGGTCTATATGCGGAGATATGTGAAATGGGACGCATACTGATGTATACAAATTAGACAAGTCTTAATAACATAATAAGAACCTGCTATTGACATCTGGCTAGTGACAAACTTGATCTATAATTGTGAGACTGTGATTCAATACATTATCCTGCCCGCCACTCTCATATGACATCTATGCTACTGTGTTGAATCACTTGACTTGCTTTTTTCTGGGTTTTCATACCGTTTTCTTATTCTGTTATTGTGAAGGCAACTTGGGTTGCATAAACTCAGCCTATGGTGACTTGAGGTATATGGTGTATACGCATAAGAGTTTTCTTTTTTAGATTATCCCCTCGACGTATCGATCTCATGAATCCATAATCTGAGGTTGTACAACTAGTTTTGTCCATACTTGTATTTATTGCATGCTTGAAGTCTCTTCGCATGTTTATGTGTACCTATGCTCTCGATACTACTTTTTATGCATGTTTTCTGATTCAGATTTATCGATACATATGTAATTACTTGATTTCAAATTTACTACTGATTTCATGATTTCTTTTTATGCTTCTAGTCAATGCTGTACTTGCGTGCCTAAACCACATTACTTGATCATATACACGTGTGATTGCCTGTGAACGTCAATTGGCTTCATCTTGCGTACTTGTTGGTTGTTTTTTGACAACCCTAGACCTTCATGTTCAAATCCAGGAGCCTAGACCATGGTGTCTTTAATGTGGTTGATCAGAGTGCGCAATGGAAGCATGGATTAGCGGTTGTCTATCCGAAGCCCCTTTCCTTCCAGCCCCCTTGATCGGATCGTGAGATTCTCATCTTACTATTCGTGAGTATTTTTCAGTCTTTTATATTGCAAATCATGCTTTTGCCCTTCTTGGTTATCTAATATTGTTGAAATATTGTATCATGCTCTGTGATAACTGTGTACTTGTACTATTATTGCTGGAATGCATATTACCATTGTGCTTCCATACTCTGATTCTTACCTGTACTGATGCTTAGTGTATATATGTGAGGATATTTTCATCCTGCGTATATACATTGTAGTGACATCTCCGTACCCACGGGATCCGGGTGTTACACTTCCTCTCTGCTCCTTGCCCTCATGTAGAGGTCGTTCAATAGCAACATGAGTTCCTCATGACCCTCCATCTTCTCTGCCATAACCCTCCTCCTCTGAGTGGACCGATGAGCCCAAGCCCCACGCGAATCACCCAACCAGAGTTGCTGCGGATTGAAGAAATCAATTGAAGTGGGTTCAAGATGATGTAATCTCACATGTGTTCCCCACATGTGCGGAACCTACATCCGTGCAATAGTGAATCAACATACAAGTTCAGTCAAACAGCCAATAAACAAATCCTCCAAAAGATTAGCAATAATTACACAATCAAATCAGCAAAGTAATGGGTTATTGTTGGCCCAAGGGTATAATCACTTCTTTATTTTGATGATTCTAAAACTCATGTGGTTAAATGTTACTCTAATGGTTAGATTTTGATCTTCATCAAGATCACGACACGTGTCTAGACATCTTGCGACTTTGCTTCTTTGCCAGCAGGCTCAACCCACTTAAAGGCCAGACATGGGCCCAAGATAAAGCTCGGGCCTCACCCCGAGCTCACATTAGCTCAGAGATTACCTAGCCGGGTCCATCACTCAACCGGATCTGCATGACTCTCCGAGACCTCAACAATCAAGGATCCTCTCCTACCGGTACAAGGGCCCTTCCTCGAACCACTTAACGCTGCGACAAGAAGACCCTCCAGAGCCTGCTACTACTCCGCCGCTTACAGTTGGACAGCACGATTCCTGTGATTCATAGATCCAGCTACGCTGCCAGATCATCCCTACATTCTAAATGTTGTAATGCCCTTATATCAATGTGCGCAGTTATAAATAGTGGCAGATATCTCTAAATGGTGATCTTACATTCAAGCGGCATGATCTGAAGATTATAGGAGATCATAACATGTAGATCATGCAGTTCTGAGACTCTGAGATATCTGCACACGAAAATAGCTCAGCGGTTATTAATATCTCTCTTTCAATCAAGAAGAGGGACAACTGATTGCCTAAAAGATCCTAGCATTTGTAATCGAGCATCCCTCTGCCAAATTCGCTGTAATCCTCATACATTATAATGAATTGTCTCTTTCTGTGTGTGTGTGTGTGTGTGTGTGTGGTGTGGTTGTTTTCCCTTTTTGGATTTTTCTCGTAATTCTTCGGTGTTTGCGATTGATTTATGCTCCTAATTTATAATTTAAGTGTAGATAAATTCCCATAGAAATTTACTTTTATATTCCTATTTATAATTTGAGCGTAGATAAATTTTTTCAAAAATTTTTCAAAAATTTACCTCTACATTTTGTTGCTTTTGTTAAGAGCTCTGAGTCCACGCTCAAAGTTCTCCCAATTTCAAACCCTTTCTCCTCCTAAAAAGGTCTCTCGAAAGTCGAAATGGCCCCATCGAAGAAGAACACTGCACATGCTACTTCCTCAGCGATTAGTCTCTAAATATACATATTTCATACCACATCTTCATATTTATTCATTATTAAAAATTTTTAATAATACCTCTCTTGTATATTTCTAGGTCCATGGCATGAAATGAAGAGAAGCCCAAAAATCTCATTTATTTAGTGATTTAAAGCCTACATATATAGCCATTGACTTTGGAAGGTGGTTCTGTCAAAATCAGGTGCCCATATCCAGAATCTAGGGGTTACGACCACAGGGAGACAAACTGACAACGCGTGCTAGAAGGCGAGCCGTGCATCGTGATTTGATGCGGAGCTCCGTACACTCTCCCTGGTGCCACCTTTTGCCTATAAATATCCTGGGATTTTTAGAGCTCAGGAGGGAGGAGTTTTGAGGAGAGTTTGTAGGTTATTTCTTTTCCATGTATATAGTTTTTAGGATAGCTTGGGTTACTTGTTCTTCTACTTCCTCTTTTATATGTTTCATTTCTTATAGATCATGTAATAGGGAAGAGAGTAGTGCATAGGATGAAAGCAAGAGTGCTTGTAATGGAGGGTGACACTTTATGAAAGATTTTCTCTTTATCTCTCATTGTTTTCTTCTCTCTAACTCCTTTTACATGCATAGCTAATTTTCTCTCATGGCAACTAACTACTAACCACTAACTTGCTTACTCCTTACTTGATAATTCACATAAATCTAATATTCTCACTTGGCCTTGCTCTTGCAAGAGCCATTGATGGCTTTTGATGATGGATTCTAACACTCTAACATTCTAGCTCTCAAACAAGCTAACATTACTTTATTTCATATTTGCTCTTGTTTAGTTTTGATGGTTTATGTGGAGCTTGCACTTGTTTGTTGAGTTTGAATGTGATGAGTTATCTTATAGGTCATGCTTTGAAACGCTTTTGAATCAAGGACTAGTAATGGCCAAGGATACATGTGAGGCAACTATCACTAAGAGGTTAGCATGGTTAGTAGAGCCATTAGTAGTTAGTAGCCATGAGTTTTCTTTCTTTTTCACTTTATTTTTAAAATAATTTCAAAAACTACAAATACCTTCTTTTCAATGTTTCTATCTCTGTTTCCACCGTACAGTTCTCTTTTCATTTTTTGTTTTCCATTTTTTTTATTCTTTAAAACATAGAAGAACCGTTAATACACACGTGAACATACCAGTAAAGCTCCTAGCACTTCTCGTCCTCGTGGATTCAACCTGTTTCGCCTCTATGCTATAATAAAAGTATCGAGGAAGCCAAAGCACGCACTTTTAACTCGTGATTTCAAAACATACACTTTTTGTGCGCGGTTTCCCTCGACCAAATTTTGGCGTCATTGTCGGGGATGGAAACGGTTTGATTTCACATTTTTGTTAACTTTTCTTCTTTATTTTTGGTGTGCAAGTCAAACCTTTAGCATTGCAGAAGTCCACACTTGCTTTTATGTGGTTGGGTAAATTCTTGTATATTTCTCTATTCTCCTGCTACTTTCTGTATATATTACCTGTGCACTGTAATAATTTTAAGAACTAAAATACGCTAATTGGATGTTTTAAAACGGTTAGACATTTGAATCTAGGCACGTGTCAATTTTTATTCCAATATACCGTATTTTATTCTTCTGTTGTTGAGATATGGACCGAGCTGTACATATAGCATTGCATATAGCATAGGACAAACACGTGGGTGATTTACTCATTTTATGTGTTCATCCTTTTCTATATTGCACATTTACACGAATTGAAATTAAGGGCAAAACCCAATATAAGATAAGGTGGAAAAGTTATTACCCTTTCTTAGCCCAAAATTACCTCCCCACTCACACAACCCAAGCCTAAATAAAATTTGCTAGATGTTGGCCCTTAGGGATGTCTCGGACTTATTTAAGAGATTGGCCTAAGGGAAAAATTGATAGAATTTGACTCTTATCAAATCGGTATCAAAGGTTGGGGATTGAGAGGCGAAACCTCGAAGAACAGTGATTTGGCATAATTAGGCTCATTCCTCCGGCACGGATACCTCCCACTAGTCTTGCCCATACCTGACCGATTAACTTATAGCCAGATTTCTATAAGGTCCCCCCATGGACAGTCTAACTAGTTAGGAGTCATCTAGGTCTAAGTCAACCCTAGTATAGACTTGTTTTCTTTTTCTTTATTTATTTGTTTATTTGTTTGTTTTTCTTTTTTGTAAATTGTGATATAGATTTCAACAACAACAATTTTTTCAATCCTAATATGAATCCATATTTCACCCTGACCTCATTTAACTCGAATAACTCCAACCCGGCTACATATAACATAAACCAATCATATAGGTCGGACCGGGATTATCTGACTCAATATGACCCATACCCCCAATCCTATAACTAAGATTTTCAAAATAATTTTTACTCTTCACAGAGTTCATGGGGATTCACCTCTCCCGAGTCAAATTTTCAACCACCTTGTCCATAATTTTCGCAATATTTATTCCCCGATTTTGCTTACTATACTCCTTTTTCAGAACCATCAACTGAAGAAAAATCTGATTTGGAAAGGAGTATGGAGGAAGCCATGCTTGAGTCCCAATAACAAATTCAAAATTTGCATAATTCACAATCCTTCCCACATCAAACTCCATATACTCCTTTTTCAGGACCACCCTCTGAAGAAAAATCTGAGATAGAAAAGAGTTTGAAAGTCTTTTGTAAAACAACGCAATAATTTCAAAATAGTTGGACTCATCATCTCAACCAAATTTTCGAGAGTCAGACTCATCTTTTCTAGTCGCACCAATTTAAAATGAACAAACATCCATCCTAAAAATGCATATGGAACTCTTGCGTGAGTCCAAGCTACAATGGCAAAATATGATGGACTCACGACTTCACCATAATTTCCAAAACTAACTCCCATACTCACCTTTTCAAGAAGAATCGATTGCAAAAAGTATGGAAGACATGATTCAGACTCAAAATTCTGTTACCTGGCCTATCAGTAGGTTAGACTCAACAATGAGTGAATTGATCAATGAGAATGAGGAAAGTCTTTCTTGTCAACCTTTAACCAATTCTTATATCCCTAACTCTATCGATTGGACCCAAAAATCATGTTATTTTGAAAACCAAGATTTAATTTCAGCACACCTATTTGAACTTGACCAAACTCTAAGTTTTGAAAATCACATTGACATTTTGGCAAGTTATCCCTTTTTTGAAATTGAAATTGAACATGAAAGTGATCCTGAATTTCAAGTTGGTAATTCTATTTCACTTTTTGACTCAATAATGACTCCGGTATCTTTACCAGATTTTTTTTCTCTATTCCAGAGTTAACATTGAATCTTGTTCCAGTACAACCGTGAAATTGAATCACCAATATTTTACGATCACATTCTGTTAATGGGGAAAATGTGTGAACATCAATTTTTTGGTTTGGACCCCAATTTTAAACCAATTTTGACTCCACTTTTGCATCTCGACTTGATCTGAGTCAAAATTTCGAGTCATATTAGTTTTTGTTCTTATTCCATTTGAGTCTAAATCAATCATCTCTCAAAATCACACTTCATTGTTGGACAAGGCGTTGAACAAAATATCTCAAGAATTATTTTTGAAAATTAAAAATTGGGTGGGGATAATTTTTTAAATAAGATCATTTACTCAATCAGTCTTTTATTAGATCGTATTAGAGAGGTCACTGGTGGGTTTCTGCAAGATCCATAATTTCTTAATTAGGCCGCATTTCGTGGACCAATTAGACCACCACAAGAACCACCATCTTGAGGTAATTTTCCTTCCCTTTCCATTTGTTTCATACATATACACATTCACGATGTATTGAGGACAATCATGAGATATGTGTGGGGGAGGATTTACTAACATAGTTAGTTTTAAATTTTCTTTCTTTTACACTTTTTTAGAAAATTTTTAGATTTTCTTTTATATAGAAACTCTTTTCTTTTCTTTTTACAAAACTTTTTGAAATAAGAGAAATAGTTTTGATTTATTTTTAAGAAAGTTAAGAGGATCTTAAAAATTAAGAAGACCTAAAATTATGAATTCTTGAACCGAGTCAAAATAATAGATCTTGTTTAAATTTTAGGATAAAAAAGTAAAATTAGAAAGATAATTTGATCTTGAATTTTTTGTCTTAGATATATGTACTTCACACTTACATAATTTTTTGGGATTGAAACAAAGACTTGTAAATGTCATAAACAATATAAAAAAATTATGATAAAATCACTTATTGAAGCTGGGTAGTTATGTCTCAGGAAGCATGATTATTTACGCCTAAAATAGTGGATAAAAAAATAATCTCCTTTAGTTTTGTGGCCTTGTTTACTCGAGTCCTTAAGCCCAAGGGATGTTTGCTCATCTGGTTCCCTAAGGCCATCTGGTTTGAGGTACCTAGCTAAAGCTCACTACCCAGATAAGTTAGAAAACCTAAGAAAACTAAGAGAAGAAAAAATATAAATAAATGGCATAAAACTTAGAGTCAATATCCCAAAAATCTTCACAGTTCACAAAGTGTATATTTTTCTAAGAGTTTTATGAAAGATTAAATAATCGATTCAATTTTAAATTCTTATATTAAATTTATAAAAAGATTTTGCATTTAAACTTACTTTAAGGAAAATAAGTTCTGGTTAACCTATAATCTTGGACATCTTAAATTTTCGCAAAAATATTTCAATACTTTTCTTTATTGAAAATGCGTTTTTAAAATACTAATATTTGATTTCTTTCTTTATGAATTTTGTGGGTATAATCCACTGAAAACCCTCATGTTCGCCCAAAGGCCCATCACTCTAGTTTTGATGATGATTAACTCATGTACTTATAGTACTAATGATCTTATGTTTATATATTTTCAGATATTTGATCAAGATCTTAGTAGGTGTTTAGCTTCAATAAAAGATTCAAAGTCAAGTTATGAAGCTAGCACGTGTTGATTTAAGAGCTCGTGTATCAAGATCGCATCATGTACTCAAAGAAGAGTCTAGCTCATAGATCAAGCTTTGGACCAAGTCAAGATGGAGAAGAAGATTTTTAAAAAAAGATTTTCAAGAAGACTTGTGTCATGTTTGTAAGTGTTAAGATTTATTTTTAGAAATGTAAAGGATAGATTAGTTATGGATTGTTCAAGCTCATATACACACACACACACACACGAAGATTTACATGTGTTTTCTTAAAATAGTTTTTTGTTTTAAAAAATATTGTTTTGGTTTTTGATCTTCAAAATATATATCTTTATGTTTTATGAATAGAGTTCATCAAAATGGGTTTATATGGTTTATATGTGTTTGAATTTCATCCATGCACATTGTTGATTCAAATATTTAAAAAAACTTATTTGATGTTTTCTATATCTGTGTTTAAGTTTTGGATTTATCAAAACCTATTTTAGAGCTTATTGTCAAAAACATAGATATTTCATATCATATGTGTATTGGATCATATCCATACACACTAAGCTTCAAAAGTGTTTAAAATATCTTGTTTTTGTATTTGGAGAGATGTTGAAAAAATCATTTTTCCAAATTAAAGATGGATTTTGAAAAATACGGATTTTTGTTTAATGCAAAATTTTTATATTACAAAAATGGTACAAAATGTTTGTAATATATGTTGATTTTTAATCAAACATGTTTGTACATTAAAGTATTTCAATGAACCTATTTTTGTATATTTTTAGTGATTTTATGGGATTTTATAAGTATTTATTTAACCAAGTTTTTAATCCCAAAAGTTTGCTGACTAGGCTAACTGGCGGTCGACCGAGTCAGAGGGCGGTCGACCGGGCGGTCGACCGATATACACAGAATGGCACAGCCTTTTTGGCTTGAAGGCCGGTCAACCGTGCGGTCGACCGTCCAGAGAGCAAAGCTCTCTGGATCTGGCCCCGGTCGACCGTGCAATCGACCGTCCAGAGAGCTTTGCCTCTGAATCCGGCCCCGATCGACCGGGCGGTCGACCAGCAGGTCAAAGCCCAAGGGACGGTCGATAAGTCGACCGGCAGCCCCAACAGTCAGAAATCTGACCGTTAGCCGGTCGACTGACAGGTCATTCTGACCTAATGTTTGATCCCAACGGCTAGTTTTTGGGAGTCTATTTAAGGGGGCTATTTTGGGTTATTTTACACAAGATTTTGTAAGAGTTTTCAAGTTAGTTTTTCCCATCTCTTGTAGAAGTTTTCTCCACTTATTTTAGAGCTAATACTTTCATATCAAAAGGAGAGTTTTTCAAGAGTGTTTTCAAAAGAGATTTCTTGAGCTTTTTACTACAAATCTATTCTAGTTTTTCTCACACATACTTGAGCTTTCCATTACTATATCAATCCTCTAGGGATCTTCGTTGTGAGAGCTATTTTTGTGATCAAGAGAAGTGATCACAAGTTTATATCCTTGTATTGTGTGGTGTTGTAGAGGTTGTGGTCTCGGGGAAGAAGTGTTTGTGGTGATGAATTGAAGTGATCACTAAGTGTTCCGACATGTGGTTGGAGAAGTTGTAAGAGATGCGGCCTCGGCAAGCTAGTGTGCTTGTGTGTGTTGTTCTTGCTGGAACAAGTGAGGGACTTGCAGGTCCGGAGTTCTAATGTGAAGTCATTGTAGGTATTGTGGCACCGAGTGATCCAGTGGGATCGTTTTTAGTGAAAATCCTTCATAGCGTTAAAGGTGGGGACGTAGAGCAAGAGTGCTCGAATCTCGAAACAATTCTCCGTGTTTGTGATTGCTCTCTCTCTCACTTGTGTTTTATCTTGCATGCTTATATTGTTTATCTCTTTTATATACTCGATATACTTGTGCTTAATTGTTATATGCTTGGGATTGTTTGTTCACATTTGTATTGAGAGCCATAGTGGCACCTCAACTCTTAATCTAGAGGAATCCTGAGGAGATAGTCTAGAGCCCTTCCTCAAAAATTCGGCTACACTCTTGTGTTATACTTTGTGTGTTTAGCTTAATAGCCTTAGTTTGCATAAATAGTTTTTAATTTCACATTATTAATATTAGATTAGCTAGTATACTTATTCACCCCCCTCTTTGTGTATATTTTCAATTGGTATCATAGCTTGGTGCTCTTGATTTGGGTCAACAACCTAGAGTTAAAGATCCTCATTTTTAGTTAATCACTATTTTTGAACACACACTTATGGATTTCATGACACCTCCTATATTTGATATTCTTAATATCCAAACTTGAAAAGTTAAGATGTCTATGTACCTAAAAACGCTAGGGATTCATGTTTATCTTGCCACTATTAAAGATTCATATTATTTAAATGGCAAACATCAAGAGGCTAACTCAAAAGCCATCCATGCTTTAAAGTCAACCCTAAATGATGATTATTTATGTAGGGTTTCTAACTTTGATTCGGTTTTTATAGTAAGAAATACACTTATCTCTCTTGGTGAACAAAAGCAATATCATGTGGAGAGTGACTCGGATGATGGAAGTGATGCTTCCAACATATGTTATATGGTCCAACGAGATAACTCCTTGAGGTAAACTTTGAATTCGAGCTAGAAGAAGATATTGACATATCTTATGATGAGCTTGCATCTTTTTGTCAAAAACTACTTGAAAAATATGAGTTATTGAAGAAAGAAAAAGATTCTTTTAAAAATAAATTTGAATGTGTTTCAAAAGAAAATGAATTTTTGAAAAAGGAGAATATTTCCTTATTTTAAAATTAAATGACATTTGTGAAGGAAACAATTCATTGAAAAATAAAATTATTTTGGTGAAAAAAGAAAAAGAAATTGTTTTGGAAGAAAATAACTCTTTGAAGAGAAAAATTATTTCAAAAGAAAAAGAAAATATTTTTAAAAAGAAAAAGATTGTTGATTCTCATTCTTGCCATGCTAATAATGATCCTTCCCATATTTTTCATGCTATTATTGATAAAAATGAGATTCATTTCTTAAAAAATAGAATTGATTGTTTGAGCTCAACTTTGAGTAATTGTGCATTTAACCATTCTAGATTGAAAATCTTGTTTCAAAAGGAACAAGCTCCACATGTTCATGTACATAACCCATGGCATACATATGCACACTATACTCACATTCACACCACTCATATGCATGCTAGAGTGTACACATGTACACATTATGACCACAAAGGCCATCTTATAAGATTTTGCTTTGATAGATTAAATTCTATAAATGTTGCAAATAATGATGTTTGGGTTCCTTATGATGCTAACCCTCGTGGACCCAAAAAGAAATGAGTACCAAAATCCCTACCACTTGTATTTGATGTATGTGTGGGCTCTCACATGATGTGAGAGGTATGGTGCCTTGGCATATGGAGCTAGATGGACATATCCTATTGATGCATCGCTGTCAAGGAAGTTTGGTGGGAGGACCACCATGGGTTAGAGATCTCAAGATTAGCCCTATTGGTTTTGGTAACTATCTCTAACTCCCATTTAGTTTACATGCTTTTACATTTGATAATTTTTAACATGTTTTGGTTTTATGCTTGTGTTTTGTACTTTATGTGGTGAATACTTGTTTAGATGTATTTTTCATTAAAACTTGTGTATATACTTGTACAAGTAGTGAGCTACACTTGATTATTATATGTTTGTACTTCAATGCTCATTTGTACTCATTACATGTACATATATAGCCTAGTTTTGATGATTATTTCATTTATATGTTATTGTTGTCTAAAACTAATAAATATACATGTATACCCTTGAGTCACTTGCCTTCATGCAAAATCAATTATGAACTCGTTTGTGTTTGGGATATGTATGTATATTTTTAGTTTTGATAGAACATAATATACTTTGAAGTTTGTTTAATTTTGATGAAAATTTTAGTTTTGATGATTTTCATGTTTCATGTTTATTTTGAACCTTATTGATTATTTTCATGAATATGCTATTCAGCTGATTATTGTACATTCATATTTCTTATGTCTACTCATGACCTTATTTTCATGAGCATTTATGAGCTTTATAGATTATGAGTGTCAACTCTTGTGTATTTAGTATGCTTCATGAGATATATGATTTGTTTTCATGTTTGAAGGATCTTTAACTAGTTTTTCAAAAATTAATTTAAACTAGTTATTTATTCTTCATTTGGTAGTGTTTTCAATTTACAACTATTTTTAATTCTTATTTTTGAAAACTTCTACTCTTTAAAGGGCGGATGGTTGAGAACCATACCTTGTATACTTTAAATGAATATCTTTTAAACTTGTGCATGAAAAGGGTGGTAGGTATGAGTTATACACTTGATCTTCAAGGAATTTTATGCTTGTATACTCATATTTGGTTTCTTATATATATATGCTTCAAATTTCAACGAGTATCAATTTCAATTGGTATTTTTATTTTCATACATACATATATATGATTTGATCATGTTTATTTTACAATATCTTTACATTCTTAAAGAACAAATTATGTTTATGTTAAGCTTGAGTTCATTTCAAATGTTAATTGGTAATTATACAAGCTTATACATTGATTTTAATTGGTATTTATTTGATATCAAAATATATTTCATGTTTCACTTTCAATCGGTATCAAAATCTACTATGGTATCTTAATTTTCAAGTAGTACTAACATTTATTTTTGTCAACTATTATTTGATTTCATTAGTATCAAAATTTGTTTGTTGACTTAAGAAATTTCAAATTTTTGTTTTAAATATTATCAAAAATTTGTTTTAAAAAGTGATTTCAAAAATTTTCTTAAAATTTATTGATATATTGCCTATATGCAAGGGAAGCTTAACATCTCTTCTATATATAGATTCATATTGAGTGTATCTCACATTAGAGTTTGACCTCTCTTCTTTATGTGATACACGTGTGTAGGGGGAGCTTAACATCTCCGCTTATACATTGTATATTATACATTATGTGAGTTAGGGTCTAGTCATCCCTTCTCCATGTAATGCATGTATGCAGGGGAGCTCACTTTACGTCTCTCTTCTTCATGAATGTATATCACATATACATCTTTATTGTTTGATTGTCCTCACCCCTTTGTTGGTGAATTGACAAAAAGGGGGAGAAGAATTTAGAGAGTTTATATATGTATGTTTATATCCTTATTTATGCATATATGTTTTTGTTTACTTTTTGTACTTCATTGAATATGCATAGATGTTTTTGATGATGACAAAACTCATGGAGTTATATATGCATGGATTAAAGATAAGCTTCACAGAAGCTCCCCCTTCACTCATAGAGAGTTTATATATGCATGTTTATATCTTATTTATGCATATATGTTTTTGTTTATTTTATGCACTTCATTGAATATCTTTTATGTTTATTGCTATGCATGAGTTAAGGGGGAGCTCCCATGAAGCTTATCTTTAATCCATGCATATATAACTCTATGAGTTTTGTCATCATCAAAAAGGGGGATATTGTTGGCCCAAAGGCTCATCACTCTAGTTTTGATGATGATTAACTTATGTAGTTATAGTACTAATGATCTTGTGTTTATATAGTTTCAGATATTTGATTAAGATCTTAGTAGGTGTTTAGCTTTAACAAAAGATTCAAAGTCAAGTTTTGAAGCTAGCACGTGTTGATTCAAGAGCTCGCGCATCAAGATCGCATCATGTACCCAAAGGGGAGTCTAGCTCATCGATCAAGATTTTGACCAAGTCAAGATGAAGAAAAAGATTTTCAAAAGAAGATTTTCAAGAAGATTTGTGTCATGTTTGTAAGTGCTAAGATTTGTTTTTAAATAAAATATAAAGGATAGATTAGTTGTGGATTACTCAAGCTCATATACACACACACACACACACACGAAGATTTACATGTATTTTCTTAAAATAATTTTAGTTTTAGAAAATACCGTTTTGATTTTTGAGCTTCAAAATATAAATCTTTATGTTTCATGAATAGAGTTCATCAAAATGAGTTTATATGGTTTATATCTCTTTTGAATTTCATCCATGCACATTGTTGGTTCAAATGTTTAGGAAAACTTATTTGATATTTTCTATATCATGTGTTTGAGTTTCGGATTTATCAAAACCTATTTTAGAGCTTATTGTTAAAAACATAGATATTTCATATCATATGTGTATTAGATCATAGCCATACACACAAAGCTTCAAAAGTGTTTAAAATATCTTGTTTTTGTATTTGGAGAAGTTTTGGAAAAATCATTTTTTCAAATTAAAGATGGTTTTGAAAAATAGGGATTTTTGTTTAAGGTAAAATTTCTATATTACAAAAATGGTTCAAAATGTTTATAATATATGTTGATTTTTGATCAAACATGTTTGTACATCAAAGCATTTCAATGAATTTATTTTTTGTAGATTTTTAGTGATTTTATGAGATTTTATAAGTATTTATTAAACCAAGTTTTAATCCCAAAAGTTTGCTGACCAGGCTGACTGGCGGTCGACCGACCGGTCGACGGAGCCAAAGGTCGGTCGATCAGGTGGTCGACCGATGTGCCCAAAACGTGCACATCCATTTTGGCTTGAGGGCCGATCGACCGTGCGGTCGACAGTCCAGAGAGCTTTGCTCTCTGGATCTGGCCCCGGTCGACCAGGCGGTCGACCGGCAGGTCAAAGGCCAGGGGACGATCGACCGGGCGGTCAACCGGCAGCCCCAAAGATTAAAAATTTGACCGTTGGTTGGTCAACCGGCCGGTCAACTCACAGGTCATTCTGACCTTATGTTTGACCCCAATGGCTAGTTTTTTGGAGTCTATTTAAGGGCGTTGTTTTGGCTGTTTTATACAAGATTTTGAGAGAGTTTTCAAGCTAGTTTTCTCATTTCTTGTAGAGATTTTCTCCACTTGTTTTAGGGCTAATACTTTCATATCAAAAAGAGAGTTTTTCAAGAGTGTTTTCAAAAGAGATTTCTTGAGTTTTTCTCCACAAATTTATCCTAGTTTTTCTCACACAAATTTGAGCTTTCCATTGCTACATCAATCCTCTAGGGATCTTTGTTGTGAGAGTTGTTTTTGTAATCAAGAGAAGTGATCACAAGTTTACATCCTTGTATTGTGTGGTGTCGTAGAGGTTGTGGCCTCGGTGAATAAGTGTTTGTGGTGATGAAGTAAAGTGATCACCAAGTGTTCCGATGTGTGGTTGGAGAAGTTGTAAGAGGTGCGACCTCGGCAAGCTAGTGCGCTTGCGTGTGTTGTTCTTGCAGGAACAAGTGAGAGACTAGCAGGTCCAGAGTTCTAATGTGAACTCGTTGTAGGTGTTGTGACACCGAGTGATCTAGTGGGATTATTTTTAGTGAAAATCCTTCATAGTGTTGAAGGCGGGGACGTAGAGTAGGGGTGCTCGAACCTCGAAACAATTCTCCCGTGTTTGCGATTGCTCTCTCTCTCTCTCTCTCTCTCGACTCACTTGTATTTATATCTTACATACTTATATTGTTTATCTCATTTATATGCTTGATATACTTGTGCTTAATTGTTATATGCTTGGGATTGTTTTCTCACACTTGTATTCAACCAAGAGAGCCATAGTGGCACCTCAACTCTTAATCTAGAGGAATCCTAAGGAGATAGTCCAGAGTCCTTCACCGAAAATTCGGCTACACGCTTGTGTTATACTTTGTGTGTTTAGCTTAATAGCCTTAGTTTGCATAAATAGTTTTTAATTCTGCATCATTAGCATTAGATTAGCTAGTACACCTATTCACCCCCTTCTAGGTGTATATTTTCACCTCAAGAGATAAAACTCCTCCTCTAGGAGAAACCTTGAGGTTTAACGGCTTGTTGCACATGCTCAGTGCAATCGCGTCACCTGCAAAAGTGGTGTAATAATTTTCTTAGTTTTTATGTTTTGCTCAGGACGAGCAAAAGATAAGTGTGACGGTGTGATTAGTCTTTAAATATGCATATTTAATATCACATCTTCACATTTATTCAATATTAAATTCTATTAATAATACCTATCTTGTATGTTTCTACGTCCATGGCATGAAATGAAGAAGAAGCCCAAAAATTCCATTTATTTGGTGATTTAAAGCCTACACATATAGTAATTGACTTTTGAAGGTGGTTATGTCAAAACCAAGTGCCCATATCTAGAAATCAGGGGCTACAACTGACAGGGGGACAAAATGACAACGAGTGCCAGAAGGCGCTGCGCGCGCGGCGCCTGTACGGCCGTGTTTCCGCGACCGTACCATGGAGTTGCGCGTTAATCAAGGCCACATTTTCGCAGCTGTACCATGCAGCAGTGCATCGTGATTGACGCGCGGCTCCGTGCACTCTCCCCGATGCCCTCTTTTGCCTATAAATACCCTGGGATTTCCAGAGCTCAGGAGGAAAGAGTTTTGAGGAGAGTTTGCAGGTTGTTTCTTTTCCATGTATATAGTTATTAAGATAGTTTAGGTTAGTTGTTCTTCTTTTTCCTCTTTCGCATGTTCCATTTCTTATAGATTATGTAATAGGGAAGAGAGTAGTACATAGGATGAAAGTAAGAGTGCTTGTAATGGAGGGTGATACTCTATGAAAGGTTCTATCTTTATTTCTCATTATTTTCTTCTCTCTAACTCCTTTTACATGCTTTACTAATTTTCTCTCATGGCAACTAACTACTGACCACTAGCTTGCTTACTCCTTATTTAATAAGCCACATGAATCTAATAGCCTCTACTTGGTCTTGCTCTTACAAAAGCCATTGATAGCTCATGATGATGGATTCTCACACTCTAACATCCTAACTCTCTAACAAGCTAACATTACTTTATTTCATGCTTACTCTTATTTAATTTTGATGGTTTAAGTGTAGCTTGCACTTGTTTGTTGAGTTTAGATGTGATGATTTATCTTATGAGTCATACTTTGAAATGCTCATGAACCAAGGACTAGTGATGTCCAAGGATACATGTGAGGCAACTATCACTAAGAGGTTAGCATAGTTAGTGGAGCCATTAGTAGTTAATAGCCATGAGTTTTCTTTATTTTTTTTACTTTATTTTAGAAATAATTTCAAAAACCACAAATATCTTCTCTTCAATGTTTATATCTTTGTTTCCATCGGACACTTCTCTTTTCATTCTTTAAAATATAGAAGAACCGTTAACACACATGTGAATATACCGATAAAGCTTCTATCGCTTCCCGTCCTTGTGAATTCGACCTCTTTAGCCTCTATGTTATAACAGAAGTATCGAGGAAGCCAAAGATTCACTTTTAACTTGTGATTTCAAAATATACACTTTTGTGCGCATTGATCACTCAGCCATGTCAAAGGCTAAATCAATGGTCACCAAAGGCGCTAGGGCCACCAACAATCATCCTTCACATCCTGACATCCTCATTGAAGATAAAGGAGAAGGAATGTCTTCCCCGCCTACTGCCCTGGGGTGATCGGGGAAAAACCGCACACAAAAAATGTATATTTTGAAATCAAGATTTAAAGTGTGTGCGCGCTTTGGCTTCCTCGATACTTCCGTTATAGCATAGAGGCTAAAACGAAGGACGGGAGGCGATAGAAGCTTACACGGTATGTTCACGTATTTGTTAATGGTTCTTCAATGTTTGAAAGAATGAAAAGAAAAGAAAACAAAGAATGAAAAGAGAAGTACGGTGAAACACAAAGAAGTGGGAAATATAGAAAAGAATATATTTGTGATTTTTGAAATATTTTAAAACAAAGTGAAGAAGAAAGAAAACCCATGGCTGCTAATACTAATGGCTCCACTAATCATTCTAACCTCTTAGTGATAGTTGCCTCACATGTATCCTTGGCAATCACTAGTCCTTAGTTCAAGAGCGTTTCAAAGCATGACCCATATGTAACTCATCACATGCCAACTCAACAAAATAAGTGCAAGCTACACTTAAACCATCAAAACTATACAAGAGTAAGCATGGAGTAAAGTAACGTTAGCTTGTTAGAGAGTTAGATCCATCATCATGAGCCATCAATGGCTCTTGCAAGAGCAAGGCCAAGTAGAGGCTATTAGATTCATGTGAATTATCATGTAAGAAGTTAGCAAGTTAGTGGTTAGTAGATAGTTGCCTTGAGAGAAAATTAGCTAAACATGTAAAAGGAGTTAGAGAGAAGAAAATAAAGAGAGAACCTTTCATAGATTGTTACCTTCTATTACAAAAACTCTTACTTTCCAACCATATACCACTCTCTCTCCTATTATAAGATCTAAAAGAAATGAAAAATACAAAGAGAAAGAAGAAGAACTAACTCAAACTAAACTACTCTAAATGACAACATGGCAAGAAAAACTACACTACTCTCTATATGTCTCCCTGAAGAAGAACCCCAGGGGGTATTTATAGGCACCAGGGGAAATAGAGCCAAGGGGACAACCCCTGGCCTAAAGCACGGGCGCGGCCACGCCCGTACGGCTACAGAAACGCGGCCATAGCCGCGTTTTCGCCCTCTTCTAGAGCCGCGCGCGCGGCGCTTACTGCTACGCGCTGTCACGTCTGTCCCCTGTCAGTGGGATGTCCCGATTTCTAGTTTTGCGCCCCTGATTTTGACGAATCAATTCTCCAAAGTCAATGGCTATATTATAGGCCTTTAATTATCCATTAAATGGTAATTTAGGGTCTTCTTCTTCATTGCACACCATGGACCTAGAAACATGCAATAGAGATGTTATTAGTAGAATTTAATATTAAATAAATATGAAGATGTGGTATGAAATATGCAGTTTTAGAGACTAATCACACCCTCACACTTATATCTTGGTCGTCCCGAGCAAAATAAAAACTAAAGAAATTATTACACCACTTTCGCAGGTGACGCGATTGCACTGAGCATGTACAACAAGCCGTTAAACCTCTAGGTTTCCCCTAGAGGAGGACTTTTGTCTCCTGAGAGTTTTCAGTGGATTATACCCACAAAATCCATAAAAAAAGAAATCAAATGTTAGTATTTTGAAAACACATTTTGAAAATAGAGAAAAGTGTTGAAATATTTTTACGAAAATATAAGTGATTCAAGGTCAGAGGTTAACCAGAAATCAGAAATTATTCTTCCTTAAACTAAGTCGAAATGAAAAATCTTATTATAAATTAAATGTAAGAATTTAAAATTGAATTGATTTTTTTTGATCTTTCATAAAACTCTTAGAAAAATATGCACTTTGTGAAGAGTGAAGGTTTTTGGGATATCGACTCAAACTTTTATGTTATTGATTTTTGTATATTTATTATTTTTTCTTTTTTTTTTCCCTTAGTTTTCTTAGGCTTTCTTATTTACCTGGGTAGTGAGCCTTTTGCCGATGACTCTCAAACCAGTTGATCTTAGGGCACCAGATGAGAAAACGTCGCTCGGACTTAAGGACTCGAGTAAATAAGGCCACAAATCTAAAGGGAATTATTTTTATTTTTGTCCACCATTTTAGGTGTGAATAATCACGCTTCCTGAGGCATAATTACCTAACTTCAATAAGTTATTTTTATTATCATTATATATATATATGTTTTAATAATATATATATTAATATATTTTTTATGACATTTTTAGTCTTTATTTCAATCCCAAAAATTGTGTAAGTGTGAAGTGCATAAATCTAAGGCAAAAATTCAATATCATATTATCTTTTCAATCTTACTTTCTTATCTTAAAATTTAAATAAGATCTATTATTTTGAGTCAGTTTAAAATTTCATAATTTTAGGTCTTCATAATTCCTAAGATAATCTTAATTTTCTTAAAAATAAATCAGAACTATTTCTCTTATTTCAAAAAGTTTTGTAAAAAGGAAAAAAAGAGTTTTTTATACAAAAGAAAATTTTAAAAATTTTCTAAAAAGAAGTGTAAAGGAAAGAAAATTTAAAACAATCTACGTTAGTAAACCCTCCCCCACACTTATCTCATGCATTGTCCTCAATGCATCGTGAATGTGTATATACATGAAACAAATGGGAAGGGAAGGAAAATTATCTAATGGTGGTGGCTCCAATGGTGGTCTATTGGGCCAAGCGTTGCTACCTGATTGTTATACATATTTGCATATTTTACCGCTTCCATACCATGCAAATTGTCAATAAAAATATGATTTTTGTTCATCTTCTCTCTATTTTTGCAGGTCCACATCTTAAAAGAGAAAAGGCCCAAAATCTCTTTAATTAGCAATAATTAAAGAGATTAATTTAAAGCCCAAAAGAGCCCAAGTTTGAATCCAGAATCAGGAGAGATCCTCGCGCCAACTCAATCTTCCAGAAGGCCACGTGGATAACAAACTCATAACAAACCTGTACCAGAAAATCTGGCCTGAACGGCCAAGATTTTGCCGCGCTTTCCCGCGTATCTGCGGCAGTTACAGGGTGGTTAGGGCCCAGATTTCTCTCCAACAACCTGGGCTCTAGATGCTTCTCTCTGAGGCCTATAAATACAGGACCAGGGCTTGCACAAGAGAGCAGAGAAGAGAGAGGAGAAATTAGGGGAAAGTCTTGTATTTTGTTTTAGTATTCTCTAGGTTTTAGTCTCCCTCTTCTTCCTCCTAGAGATTTTGTCAAAGAGAGAAAAGAGAGTGCTGTTGAAAGCTTGTAAGCAAGGAGGTGACATTACTTGTAAGCAAGGATTAATCAAAGCTTCATTCTTCTCTTTACAATCTCTAGTACGTTGCTTTACTTTGCTTTACTTTCTTGTTTTACTTCTAGTGCATTTCTATTGCTTTACTTCTGTTGGTTTACATCATGAATTGTTGTTTTGTTTCTTGTGCAATGGATAGCTAAATCTCTCTTACATGGCTAGCTAACAACTTACCTAGCTAACTTCTATCTCTTTGGATGATTGCTAATTTCTATACTCGCATTGTTAGAGTTTCTTTTGCTTTCCAAGGAAGTAGAGTTGCTTTCACTTGGTAAATGCTTATTCAAACTCCATATGACTCATGTGTGCCTCATTTAGAGCCTTGTCTAGAACAAGAGCCTTGATGGAACATGGAGATGGATCACCAAATATATGCTACTTGTAGAACAACTTCTTTACTTCAAGCTAATTTGTTGTTATGTCTTGAATGTTAATTGAATGTTGTAACTTCTTCCTTAGCATCCCTTGAGTGTCACTCTTAGAGTTCATTATTGAAAATCTATCTTGAGAGCTAATGAATCAACACGAGGCTACAAGCTAAGACCTAAAGGAACACTCATCTTCCAAACGGTAAAGTACTTGAACAAACAAGCAAAGTGATCTCTATTGCCAATGAATCAACATGAGGCAATCAAGCATCACCATTGAGCTTAGTAAGTTAGCGAAGTGGTAAAGTTAGCTAGCCATGGTCTTTCTCAACCAAAGTTTTCTTCCAAGAATTCTTCAATAGCTTTCTTTCTTAGCAATACACTTTCCAAAGTTCTTTTGATTTCTTTTCCATTATGCACAAATCCACCAATTCTTTCATTTTCTTTTCCATGCTTCTTGCATTTGTGTAAATACAAAGAAGAATCTTCGTTTTCTTTTCTTCACTAAGGACCGTAAAACTTCCATCGTGAGCTCTCCTCGAGGTTCGACCCGGTATAGCCATTGCTATAACGGAGATTGGAAAGGATACATCAATCATATTAACTACATTGTGAAGTGATCAAGCACTAAAGGTTGACTCTAAACCTTTCCTCTTTTACATAATACTTGTGCAAAAACTTCACACTATCCTTCCCTAACCAAATTTTGGCGCCGTTGCCGGGGAGAACAACGGTTTTTGATTTCAAGTGAGAAACTAAACGAATCTTCTTCTCTGTTGCAGGTTACAGGTGAAGAAAACAGGAAAATTTGCATTGCAGTGACAAATAAGTGGCTCTGGGCTTCTGCTCTTGAAAGCAGAAACTAGAAGCCCTCTGAATTGCCGCAGATTCACGGCTTTTGCCGCAGAATTGCGGCAAGGAGGAGTTGACTACTGACCAACTTTCTGCAGGGTCTCTTGCTCTGCAAAATACAGCTGCTGCAATAATTAATCTTGTATGCTTCACCTTATATCTGCTAATAATCAACAGTAAAAAATTTGTTGCAAAGTTAAAAAAATTGTTTAGACATTTGCATCTCTAGGCACGTGTCTTTCAATTCCTTTACTTTTACTGTTGAAGAGTGCTGGAGACAAGGTACGTACGCATCGCATATTGACTAGGACTCACTCTTTGTTTGATTTAATTACGCTTTGAGTGAACCTTGTTTGTTTACATCGTACACTTGCACAAATCAATTCTAAGGGCATAACCCATAAAAAAGATAAGGTGGGAATTTTATCACCCTTTCCTTAGCCCACAAATCATTTTCCCAAGCACTCACAATCCTAAGCTTCTAAATAAAAACTGCTAGACGCTGGCCCTAGGGACATCCGGACTCACTTAGGAGATTATCCTAAGGGGAAAAAGTGTTAGAAATTGACTTTTGTAAAATCAGTGTCTAGGAAAGGGATTGAGGGCCGAAAGCCCGAAGATTGCTGGTTACTTAATTAAGGAACGTCTCTGACGGAAAACCTCTCACCAACCTTGCCCTTCCCTGGCTGATTTGCTTATAGTCAGAGTCTACACTAAACCTCCTGTGGACGATCTAATCAGTTAAGAGTCGTCTAGGTCCAGGAACCCTAGATAGCTTGGATTGATTTTTCTTTTTTTCTTGTTTGTTATTTTTCATTTTTTCGCTGTGTGATCGGTGCACGTTGATTGTGTAATTTTGTATGCAAGAGTGGTATCGAGATCCGAATTCTGCTAGGCTTGTGAGAATTTCTACACTAGCACATACACCTCCACTCGACACAATCCCAGTCATGACCAACAACGTTTCGTTGCAAGACAAGTTCTACCCGATTCGCACATCACTTCCATCTTGCATTCTCCTCCCAACCACAAATGGAAATAACTTTGAGTTAAAGCCGCAGTTCATAAACACTCTTCCACGATTCCATGGCCTAGAATCTGAGGATGCGTACTTCTTCATCCGAGAGTTTGAAGAAGTATGCCTTATGATGAGAATTTCCCAGTTGACCGAGGACGCTGTCAGACTTAGGTTTATACCTTTCGCACTTAAGGATATTGCTAAGAAGTGGCTTTATAATCTCCCAGTCAGCTCAATTTCTTCATGGGATGATTTTGTTAAGGTCTTTCTTAAAGAGTTTTATCCTATCCATAAGACAACCCTTATGAGAAAAAATATAATGCAATTCAAACAAGAAGCCAATGAACCATTCTGGAAGTACTTTGAGCGTTTTAAAGACCTAATAGCCCTGTGTCCCCATCACGGTATAGAAAAATGGCGCCAGTGCCAAATTATCTATGATGGGCTTGATTATCAGACTAAGACACTCCTTGAAACTATGTGCCAAGGAGAATTCTTAAAGAAGGATGAAGATCAGGGTTGGGATCTTTTTGAGGCTTTAGCTGAAAAGACAGTCCAGTGGGAGTCATGTACTGAGAAACCCACACCCACAACTTCCAGAACAGGTTTACACTCCATAAAATCCTCAATAGCTGCAGAAGCTAAAATAACACAATTGATGAAGAGGATTGAGTTGCTAGAGTCTAGGGAAAATTCTACTGTTAATCAGGTCAACCCATCATCTGTGGTAAACCCGGGTTGTACCTATTGCCATGATCTGAATCATCTGTTTGAGGAGTGTCCAGTATATCAAACTCAAATGTTTCAGGAGAGTACGAATGCCGCATACACCAGACCCACTTACAATCCTTACTCCAAGACATATAATCCGGGGTGGCGAAACCATCCAAACTTTTCTTGGAGTCAGTCTGGTCCTGAGCAGCCGAGGCAACCATTTCCACAACAATACCCTGCTCAGTCTCATCCACCGACTTACCACCAGAACCCACCAAATATCCATTCATACCAAAGTCCACCAAGATTCCAGTCATATCAGAATCCTGTGCCTTACCAAGCAAATTTTCAGCCCCAGTATCAGCATCATCCACCACCAAACCCTTCAGACAAGAGACTTTCTGATTTGGAGAAAATGATAGAGACCTTATCAAGACCCAAGCTTCAATGATGAACAATCAGCAGCAGGACATGAACAAATTACAAATCCAGATAGGGCAGTTGGCTAATTCTTTGAATGAATGACAAAAAGGAATGCTACCTAGCCAACCTGTGCCAAATCCCAAAACCCATTTTCCCCTGCACGAAGTTGAAGATTTGAGCCCCAGCCAATGCCAAGCTATTCAAATCCTTAGGTCTGGAAAGCATGTAGATAATAAGGTTTCAAATCAGCCACCCAAATCTGTGCCAATACCACTACCCTCTGTTCCAATCCAACCCATTCAAGACAATCCTTCTTCAAGCACACAACCATCCACTTCCCAGTCAAAAGGAAAAGAAAAAGTTGATGAGCAAATATATAAGCCTGTTGTTCCCTTCCCTGTGGATTCGACCCGTTAAGCCAATGCTATAACGGAAGTATCAAGGGTACATTAGCACATTCGAGCTTTTCATTGATTTTACATAATACACACTTTTGAGTGCTAGTTCCGCCCCGATCAATTTTTGGCGCCGTTGTTGGGGACAAAAATTAAGATGAATCAAAGTGTGACCTAATTTTTGAGTATAGGTGGACTTATGACCTTAGATCACTTATATTTTTGCAAAAATATTTCATTATGGTTAGTAGTATAGGTAATAAACTAGTTAGGATTTTCTTTTTCTTTCTTTTTCTTTCTTTTTTGCTCGAGGACGAGCAAAAGCTAGGTATGGGGGTGTGATTGTTATACATATTTGCATATTTTACCTTTTCCATACCATGCAAATTGTCAATAAAAATATGATTTTTGATCATCTTCTCTCTATTTTTGCAGGTCCACATTTGAAATGAGAAAAAGCCCAAAATCTCTTTAATTAGCAATAATTAAAAGAGATTAATTCAAAAGCCCAAAAGAGAGCCCAAGTTTGAGCCCAGGATCTAGAGAATTCTACGCGCCAACTCACACTTCCAGAAGGTCCACGTGGCTAACAAACTCGTAACAAACGAGCAACAGAATTCTGTTGCCCAACGGCCTTGAAACTGCGGCGATTCCACCGCATTTGCCGCGGATCTGCCGCAGATCTGGGGCCGTTGAGCCCCAGATTCTGCCAGCTGTCTCGGGTTCTGGAGACTTCTCTCTGAGGCTATAAATACAGGACCAGGGCTTGTGTGGAAGGAGGAGGAGGAGAGAAGAAGAGAGATTAGAGATTAGAGATTAGAGATTAGAGATTAGATGCTTGTATTTTTGTAGGATTTTTCTCTAGGATTTTTGTAGTGCTCTAGATCTTCTTCCTCCCTAGAAATTCTGCAAAAGAGAGTTGTAAGAGAGAGAAAGCTTGTGTACACCAAGAAGTGACAACTTGTGAAGTAAGGATTCATCCATTCTCTTCTCTCTACTTGAGCATTTTCTAGTATTACTTGCTTTCTTTAATTCTAGCTTTATTTTACTTGCAATTTTATTCATGCTTTGCTTTTCTTTTCTTGTAATGGCTAGTAGCTAATCCTTTCTTACATGACTAGCTAAACCACTAACCTGCTAACTACTAACTCATGGGTGATTGCTATCTTTAATCTTGCAAGTTGTATGGTCTTCTCTTCTCCGATGGGTTACTTTCATTGCTTGGCAAGTTCTTGTTGTAATTCTCCATATGATTCATGTGTGCCTCATTTAGAGCCTTGTCTTTAGAACAAGTGCCTTGATGGAACATGGAGATGGATCACCAAACATATGCTATTTGTTGTACAACTTCTTTACTTCAATTAATGAATGTTGTATCTTCTTCCTTAGCATCCCTTGAGTGTCGCTCTTTTGATTCCATTATTGAAAGTCTATCTTGTAGGCCAATGACGTCTATGAGTTTACAAGACAAGTCCAAGAGTGATCACCCGTCATTCAAGTGGGAAAGTAATTAGACCAACACGCAAGACAAATCTTTGCTGATGAATCAACATGAGGCACGCATTCACCATCACGGAGTTTAGTAAGTTTTTAGTAAGGTAGTAAGGTTAGCTAGTCATGGTTTTCTCCATCTTCAAATCTTTTACAAGTTTTCTTTTCTTTTTAGTGTTAATCCAAAAGCCAATCTTGTTTTGATTTCTTTTGATTTTCCATCATGAACAAATCCACCAATTCTTTTACTTCTTTTTCCAATTCATTTTTATTCTTTTAAGACAAAGAAGAACTTTCGTTTTCTATCTTCACTACCAACCGTAACGCTTCCATCGCAAGCTCTCCCTGAGAATCGACTCGGTATAGCCCATGCTATAACGGAGATAGGGAAGGGTACATTAATCATATAAATACATTGTGGAGTGATCAAAGCACTTGAGGTTGAATCTAAACCTTATCTCTTTTTATTGAATATATTTTGTGTGCAAATTATACTCCACAATACAACACCTTTCCCGTCTAATCAAAATTTTGGCGCCGTTGCCGGGGATTAACCATCTAACCATCTAACCACTTACTTGATAATCCACATGAATCGGGTTACCTCTACAATGCCTTGTTCTTACAAGAGCCATTGATGGCCAAAGATGATTGATTCTAATATCTAACTTGCTAACTTGCTAACCAAGCTAACTCTCTTATTTCATGCTCTTTTATTTCATGCTAGTAGTGTAATGAGTGATGCTTGTAATAGCTTGTTCTTGTTGCAATGTTTTGATTGTTATGAACCATCCATGAGCCATGCTTTGTATTGCTTCTTGAAGATAAGGATTGTGATGGCCGAGGATCAAAATGTGAGGCAACTATTTCGAAGAGGTTAGTATGGTTAGTGGAGTACTTAGTAGTTAGTAGCCATGAGTTTTCTTTTACCTTTGTTTTAGAAATCATTTTCCAAATTCTTTTCTCATTTTTCTATCGGTGTTTTCATCGCCTTCTTAGTTTACCTTGTTCCATCTTCTTCACTTCTCTTTTGGTTTTTACATCGCCGTTTTCATCGCTCTCCTCACCTACCACATTCTGGATTTTCTTTTCTTTTCTTTTTCATTCTCTTTTTCATTCTTTCAACAAAGAAGAATTGTTAACATCTGACGTGACTAGAGACTGTTAATGCTTCTATCGCCTCCCTTCCCTATGGATACGACCCGTTGAGCCAATGCTATAACGGAAGTATCGAGGGTAAATTAAGCACATTTGAGTTTTTCATTGATTTCATATAATACCCATTTTGAGTGCTAGTTTTTACCCCGATCAATTTTTGGCGCCGCTGCCGGGGAAGGGAAAGGTTTCGTTTTCACGTTTTTGTTAACATTGTCTTCTCTGTTTTGGTGTGCAGGGCAATATTTACAGGTGCTTAACATTGCAGTACATAAATTAGCTTTGCATCTCCCTGCTCCAGAAAGCAGGGCCCCATATTTTGAACAAAAGCCGCGGATCCGCGACATTTGCCGCAAAACCGCGGCACTTTTGTGAAAATTGTATATGTTGTTGTTCTGGGATGTGTGAATTGTAATAGCTAGTTGATTTGTGCTGCTATTTTTTTCTGCTTTGATTGCCTACACACCATAAAAATAAAAGAACTAAAATACGGTATTTGGACGCCTTTAAAACGGTTTAGACATTTGCATTTAGGCACGTGTCAATTCAATTCCAAATTACTGTATTTTGTTCTGTTGTTGTGATTTGGATGGAGATGTACATATGGCATTGCATATAGCATAGGACAAACACGTGGGTGATTTATCGCTTTGTGTTATATTCTTGTCTATATTGCACACTTGCACGAATTGAATTTAAGGGCAAAACCCAAACAAGATAAGGTGGGATTTAATCACCCTTCCTTAGCCCAAAAATCATCTCCCCACTCACACAACCCAAGCCCTAATAAAATTTGAATAGACGTTGGCCCCTAGGGACATTTCATCTAGGTTTAGGTCAACCCTCCTATTGGCTTGGTTTTGATTTTTCTTTTCTTTTTGTTTGTTGTTTGATTTTTTTCTTTTTGTTTGTGATTGTGTGTGAAATGGCATTCAACAATAACAATTCTTTCAATCCAAACATGAATCCATATTTCACACCAACTCCATTTGGATCGGATAATTCCAACCCGGCGTTTTCTAATATGCACCAACCAAATACACCGGGTTGGCCTTATCCGAATCAATACAACCCATACCCACATTCTTATGACTATAATTTCCAAAATAATTTCAACTCGTCACAGAGTCATTGGGGATTCACGTACCCGAGTCAAATTTTCAACCTCCTTGTCCACCATATTCACCTTGTCCACAATATTCATTCCCCAAATTTGCTTCTTATACTCCACCAATTGAAGAAAAATCTGAGTTACTAAGAGTTTAGAAGCCAATCTACAGAGGGCTGAGCAACAACTTCAAGAAACATTGGCCCCTCCAATTCCACAATATTTTCAAGAGTCTTACTCAGTTCCACCTCCTCATAATGAACAACCATTTGCCTTGGAAATGAGTAAAGAACTCTTGTGTGAGTCCAAGCTTCAATTTCCACACATTTTTGACTCAAATCATTCACAAAATTTTCAAAACCAAGATTCCTATACTCCCATTCTAGAGCAACCGTTTGGAGATACATCAAGTCTAGATAAGAGTTTGGATATCTTGCAGGAGTCTTTATTACAATATCAAAAATCACATGCCGAGTCTATCAATAAGGTGGAAGAACAATTTAGTCAATTGGTTAACATTTTTAGGAATGAGGAAACTCTATCTTATCAACCTTTGACCAATTCAACTATACCAAACTCTATTGATATGACCCAAGACTCTTGTCATTTTGGAAATCAAGATTCCATTTCAGCACACCCACCTGAACTTGTCCAAACTTCAGATCCTATTTACATTTTGGCAAGTTATCCTTTTCTTAAAATTGAACTTGAGCATGAATATGATCCTGAACTTCCACTTGATGATTCAATTCTACTTCCTGATTCAATTATGACTCCGGTGTCTTCACCTGATTTCACTTCATTTTCCAAGTCATTATTGAATCCTGTACCCATCCATTGTGAAATTGAATCACCAATCATTCATGATGATCATATTGAACTTGACCAATTTCATACTTTTGAAAGTCCATTTGATAAATTGGTAAGTTCTCATTTTTGTGGAATTGAACTAAATGAGGAATGTGACTTTGATTCTCCAATTTGTGATCTTGTTCAAATTCCTGAATCACTATTGACTCCTGTTTTGTTACCCAATTTGAGCAACATTTTAGAGTCAGTTTTGATTCCCATACCTGTCATTCCTGAACTTGAATCACCACTCTTAGAAAGTCACATTCCATCATGGGGAAATGAATGTGGACCTGAGCTTCATCTTCTTGATTTGGACCCACTTCCTGAACCAATCTCGACTCTCGAACCTCTACTTGACTTAAGTCTTTTTCCTGAGTCGATATTAGTTCCTGTGCTTCCTGAGTCCAAATCAATCATTCCATTCTGGGACAAGGGCTTTGAAAATTTTGACTCCGAAATTATTTTGAAAATTTGGAAATTTGATGGGGTAAAATTTTTAATAAAAATCATAAATGCATACATCTTTTTAGTGGGTTGTATCATGGAGGTTTCTGGTGGGTTCCTCCGGACTCCACGCAATAATGATTGGGCCGCCTTTCGTGGACCAATCAGGCCGCCACCGGAACCACCACCTTGAGGTGATTTTTCCTTCCCTCTCTATTTTGTTTCATGCATACATATATCATGATGCATTGAGGACAATGCATGAGATAAGTGTGGGGGAGGGTGTAGGCTGTCTAAAAGTCACTAAAAGAAAAGCCAATAAAAGCAGTCTCAAGTTCTAGGCGCATTGGCTCGACACCCGCGTCTCGGCATCAAGGCGCGTTGGCTCGACACCCGCGTCTCGGCATCAAGGCGCGTTGGCTCGACACCCGCGTCTCGGCATCAAGGCGCGTTGGCTCGACACCCGCGTCTCAGCATCAAGGCGCGTTGGCTCGACACCCGCGTCTCAGCATCAAGGCGCGTGGGTCTAAACCCGCGCCTCAGTTGTAACCACCCGGATTACGGGGCTAGTCACCGCACAAGTAGCGGGAAGTGGCCCCTCATCGTGGAGCGTTTGTAGGGGGCACGTTCACCCCTGGGACCTCTATAAATAGCCCCGTCGCTATGAAGAGAGGGGGGAACTTTTTTAGAGAGAGATCAGCAAAGAGCTTGACTTGAGAGCTTCTACAGAGAAGGAAAGAGAGTCCAACTCTTCAGATAACTTGCTGCGTACGAGCCGCTCTTCGCCTACCTTCTCTTTGAGAGTTTTGGTAGACAGCGCTGTGTTACTCTTTCTACCAGCCAGAGAGAAGATCCCCTGACGGTCTCGACGGTCATCTGGTCAACGGAGAACAAGACTCACTCTCCACCGCCACACGAAGAACCCAGCCTTAAACAAAGGGGGGGATTCGAGATTCAACATCCTCCCTCCCTTGTAACTGGAAAGAAAAGTTGTTCCTGTTGTAATATTTCATCTGATTCAAGGAAATTTTTACAGCAACTTCTTCCTCTCTTCTTTCCGGCGCGTACAAGAGATGGCGACTCCGCTGGGGACTACATTTGTCACTGAGGAGCAAATAGTGGCGCAAGATGACGTCCACCATAAGGGGAAGATGGTCAAATCGCTCGTTGTCGAGTTCGACCAGGCGAAGTACGAAGAGTTTCTCTCTTCCGGCTCCAAGAGCCCAAAGACCCGCGTCTGCCGCCGGGTCTCGACGGGGAATGGCCTCGAGGCCCGATCTGTGGCTTTCTCGAGCTCCCCTGCTGCCGATTGTGCCAAGCAAGGTACACGCGCCAACGCCTCTCAGAAGGCCCGCGTGGTCCCAGGCACTTCTGCCTTCGCGACCAACCGCGTCGCACAGAACACCCGCGTCAGCGTCTCTCAGGAGACCCGCGTGGTCAAAGTCCCTGGTGTCCAGCATCAGGATGTCGTTGGTCTCTCTCCACCTCCTCGACGCAATCGAAACGCTGAGCGTCGACAGAGGAGACGTGCGCGTCAGCTGCAAATTGGAACCGTTGGTTGTCTAACTGAGGCCGGACGCGACGTACAATCTCGCGCCTTGCCCGCGCCACGTTCAGTACGTGAAATCCGCATTTGGCGCCCCAAACGCGAGATTCCTTCAGTTAGGTCCTCTGAGGACCAACTCACCAAGCGCCAATGTGAAACCTCTGCGCCTTGTCAAGCACAAGAGGCACGCGCCTATAGACGTGGGGTCCAGCAGCCCACTCCCTCTCAAGTGTCTCTGCCCCGACACACCAAGCAACAACGCGACAGGCGCGTTTTGTCTCAACAGAGACGCCAGACGCGCGCTGAACAGCTGCGGCGCAAGAACCGCGTTCCTGATGCCTGCGTCCAGGCTGTACAGCACATGGATGCCTCCCGTCTTCGACGTTGCGAGGCTAATCTTTTCAATTCCCCTCCCATGGATTTGAGGGATTATCTGACGAAGAAAAGAAGTGCCAATCAGGCCACTTCGTCGTGTTGCTGCCAACGGCTCATCCATATGCTCTCTGAGTGCCGTTGCGGATCAGGCGTACACCAGCAGTCTTTAGTCAGACAGCTGACCCTGATTCCTCCGTCAGCCAAAAGAAGACGCTCCCACAGAAGGAGAACCTTCTCTGACTTTGAGTACCCAGAGCTCACTGCGAATATGACAAGCAGGAGCAAGGGAAAATAACTTGCAGTCAGCTCAGACGAGTCCGAGTCTGACTCTGAACCGGAAGGGGTGTATCGACACACTCGCACCCGGACTGGGGCCATTCCCCCAATTGACTATAATGCCTTAGCCCATGGCATTAATGATTCTCACTCCGCCGTAGCGGAATCAAGGGCTTCAAACTCTTCCGTCGAGAAAGAGACCTCCGCCTACATGACAGGCACTCCTGAGGAGACGACTAAACGTTTGGAGCAGATCCAGAAGGCACAAATGGATATGATTCTTTCTCAGCAGGAATCTATCAACTCCCTCAAGTAGGCAATTGCACAGCTGCTCGAAGACAGGAGGAGGTCCCCTCCTAAAAAGTCAAAGGGCAAAAGGAGAAAGGGAGAAAGCTCATCTTCGGAACCTTCTGGGGAGACGCGGCGATCTACTTCCGGCTCGTCCAAGTTCTCGTCACAAGTAAAAGGCGACCAAGACCAGGGAAAGGCTCATGTTAAAAGAATGAGTCAACTGGAGCGACGCCTCGAGGCCCTTGCCAATCGCAAAGACCTCCAAGAGGTAGGAGTGGTCCGGCCCTACCCGGCTGAATGGGACTTGGTTCCGTACCCTCCTAAGTTCAAGGCTCCAACCCTCCAAGCATTCGACGGGAAGGGGTCACCCAACCAGCACATCTACTACTTCAAATCCCAAACCGGGAATGTAGTAGACAACGACGCCATCCTGGCGCGCCTGTTCATCAGCACCCTGAAAGGGTTGGCCTTTGAATGGTTTATGAAGCTCCCAGAAGGTTCTATCAAGAACTGGGGCGATGTGGAGAAGCTGTTCTTAACACGCTTCTTCGAAGATGACTCCGAGGTCACGATGCCAACCCTTTTGGCTACCAAACAGCGAAAAGGGGAGTCCGTCAAATCTTTCGTGGAAAGATTTCGGAACATGGCACTCCGGTGTCCAAGCGGTATGACCCAGGCCACCCTGGTGGAAACATGCCGCCACAATCTCCAAACCTCACTCTTTGCTCAAATAGGAGTTACCGAAAGCCGCACCTGGAAGCAATTAGTCCAACAAGGTGAACAGGCTGAGGAGATTGTCGCCCGTGTCAGAGCGGAGGAAGGTAAGCCTAGGCCGGAAAGATCGACAAGGCGTGCGCCAGACACATCCCTCCAAACAAAGCGGAAGGATAATTTGGCAACGGAGACCAAATCTCCCGCCAAGCCTCAATCAGGCAAGGCGAGTGGCTCTTCAAGCTAGCCACGCGCCAACAAGCAATATTCCTTCAAAGAGGAACATGTCGATTCGCTCTTTAAACTACTCAACAAGAGCAACCGACTGAAGCTCCCTGAAGCTAGGCGCCCCGAGAAAGTCAGCAAGACCGACAATCCCAACTACTGCATGTATCACAGGATGTTGGGACACCCCACCAAAAGCTGCTACGTCTTCAAGGACATCCTTCAAGCTCTGATTGACGCGGAGGTGTTAAAGCTCCGACCAGAGCAGAAGAAGGTGACGGCTAATGTGACGTCGGTTCTCCAGTTCGGAAGACAACCTCCAACGCCTGCGGGGGTAACTCCTATTCCAAGAGCAGAGCTGAGAGTGGTCAACACAGACCCTCACCAACAGTAAGAGAAAGGCTTGGTACCCGTCCCTACACCTCAAGGGAAATTATGTGGGTCCACCCTGACCTTGTCAATGAATAGCAATGGACTACTGTGACCAACAGGAAATCCAAAGGCAAGGCAAAGGCCTCATCCTACAATGTGGTGGGTGCCTCCTCTCGAGAAGCGGAGACTGATATCCCTTCACTGACCGACTCAGAGGAGGAAACGATAGTCTTGGCCGCAGAACCCAACCAACCGATGGCGGGAACCCGTTCAGGACAGGCGTACTTGAAATAATACGGCGAGACGGCAGTAGCCCCTCCACAACCAACTGCGGAGCCAGTCAGGCCCTCCACAAGGCCACCTGTGGAGAAGCAGAAGGAGACTCAATTTTCTCAGCCCTTCAAAAGGGCATCGCGGAAGGATCTACGGCACCTTACCGCTTTGATGTCCTGGCTCAGTTGGCCAACATTCCGGCACGCATTACCTTGTATGAACTTCTTAGACTATCAAAGTCGACCAGGGAAGCTCTGCAAGAAGCTCTGGCAAATGCTGAGGTCTTTATGACCCAGGTGCCGAAGGAGGAAGATGTAGAGGATTGCCTCCACACCTCCCAGAATGCCCCCTGCATCACTTTCACGGTAGATGATATGCAGGTTAAAGGGAAGCATGATCGACCCCTGTACTTCACAGGGTATATTGGATCGTCTGAGGTGAACCGCATCCAGGTAGATCCAGGGTCCGCGTTGAGCATCATGCCTCGCCGGGTCATGCAACATCTCGGCATTCCTACCCATCGTTTGAGCCCTACCCAGACGACTATTTATGGGTTCAATGCCAACCAGACCCGTCCGATGGGGAAAATCAAGCTCAGGTGTCAGATTGGAAACCTCAAGTCGGAAGTGACATGCTACATCATCGACGCTGACACTTCCTACAATCTATTGCTGGGACGACCGTGGATTCACCGCAACTCCATCGTTCCCTCCACTCTCCACCAAGTCATGAAGTACATTGACGGGAGTGGAAAGGTGCAGACGTTGATCGCTGAAAGGTATCCGTTCAAAGGGGTCGAGAATTATTTCACCGACTCTTTGTTGTACAAAGATCCGGTGGAGACGGATGAACCCCCGCAACCAGAGGAGCCAGACTCTGGTAATGAGGCTGACACTGAGCCTGAAAAAGAAGAGTGCCTGTGGGAGTTAGAACCACTCGTAACGGGCACTAATAAGCCCGATGTCGATAATATCACCGATGATGTAGGCGGTTGGTATATTAATGAAGATTTAGATTTTGCGTATTTTTCTGTGTGTGCTTCTGATTCAATACCGTCAGATACTAGCACTGATATAGATGACGATCTCTGGTCGGCAATGGGTGCCTTGACATCATTGCATGTACCAGTGAAATCGTCCTTCGAGACATACCAAGACAATGGTAATGCGCAAGAATCTATATTCATGGTTCCAGCAAGACGGAAAGGCCAAAAACCAATTCTTTTTGGGCGAATCTCGTCTGAACCAACGCCCCGCGACGAATCGGGAGGCGAGGAAGAATCACCTCAGTTCGATCATTACGAACTAAAAGCACTCAAAATGATGAGATGCATGGGTACGACCTGACCAACAAACCCGGGTTGAACTTCGGCAAAGGAAGGAGGACGTTGCTTCAATCCTTTGTGCCGAAAGGGAAGGCCCCTGATTATTATCATCGGACGCGCCGGGGTTGGGCTACATATCAACTCCGGTCCCATCAGCCTCCGATTCTCAAGAATCATCGAGCAACGATTACTCTTCAGACACATCATCTTGGGAGTCAGATGTCAGTGTCAGCAACATCTTCAAGGAACTTTCAGTGAACATGGTATCGACAAGCCACCTGGAAGATGGAAATGAAGAAACGATCCAATCTGATACAGACCCTTGGATCAAACATTTAAATGCTCTTTGGGATACCCGCTTTGAACAGCACGAGCCACCCACAGAAGACAAGGTTGTTCAGATCAACCTAGGAGATGAGGCTAACCCTAAGCCCATCTTCATAAGTGACGGCCTGTCACCTTCGGAGAAGAAGGATCTAATATCTCTTGTACAAGAGTATATAGACGTCTTCGCCTGGAATTATGAGGACATGCCAGGACTTGATCCTCAAGTGGCCATGCACCGCCTCAACATCAATCCGGACGTGAAACCTGTCAAACAACAGCAGCGACGGTTCCGTCCAGAAATAATGGAGGCAATTCAATCAGAAGTCAGAAAACTTATTGATTCTGGCTTCATCAGGGAAGAACAACATCCCGACTGGGTAGCCAACATTGTCCCAGTTGCCAAGAAGAACGGGAAGATCCAGATCTGCATCGACTTCCGTGATCTAAACGAGGCTTGTCCCAAAGACGAATTCCCATTGCCAATCACAGATGTCATGATTGACAATACTTGTGGATTCGAATGAATGTCCTTCATGGATGGATTCTCAAGATACAATCAAATCAAAATGTATCCTGAAGATGAAAAGCACACCTCCTTCAGGACACCATTGGGGGTTTATTGCTATACCATCATGCCCTTCGGACTGAAAAATGCAGGGGCAACATACCAAAGGGCCATGAACGCCATTTTCCATCAGCAGATACGCAAAACGGTGGAATGTTATGTTGATGACATCGCGGTAAAGAGCCGCACTAAAGGTGATCACATAGCGGACCTGAAGGTGGTCTTCGACATCATGCGGGCTCATCAACTGAAGATGAATCCCACAAAGTCCTTCCTGGGGGTGGCCAGTGGCAAATTCTTAAGATTTGTTGTAACATCCACCGGAATTCACTTGGACCCGGAAAAGGTTCGCGCTATCCAGGAGATGCAACCCCGAGAAATCTCAAAGAACTCAGAGGATTGCAGGGACGATTGGCGTACATCCGCAGGTTTATCTCGAACCTCTCCGGAAGATGCCAACCCTTTGCTAAGCTAATGAAGAAGGGTGTCTCATTCATTTGGGATGACGCTTGCCAACAAGCGTTCGAGGAAATCAAGCAATACCTCACCCAACCACCAGTCCTTGCAGCTCCAGTATCCGGAAAGCCGTTTCTGGTGTACGTCCGAGCAATGGATCATTCTTTGGGAGCTCTACTAGCTCAGAATGACGATCAAGGACGTGAGCAAGCAATCTACTATCTGAGTAGAACAATGATCGGAGCCGAACATCGGTATAACCCGATCGAGAAGAAATGTTTGGCACTGGTGTTCGCTATCCAGAAAATGCGACACTATCTGGTAGGCCAAACTATAAACGTCATATCAAAAGTCAACCCCCTGAGGTTACTTATGACTAAACCTTCATTGCTAAATGGCCGACTGGCAAAATGGGCCATATTGCTCTCCCAATATGAGATGCGCTTTTTACCACAAAAGGCCATTAAGGGACAAGCAGTCGCAGATTTCTAGCTGAGCACCCAGATCCGAGGGCAGCCAAAGTCTACGAGGATCTCCCAGATGAAGCTGCTGAAGTCTGCCTGACTCAGACATCGTTCGAAAGTCAAGTATGGCAACTTTTCTTCGATGGTGCATCAAGAACAAGCCCGAAGGTACACGTAGTAGCGGGGGTAGGAGTAGTACTCGTATCCCCACAAAATTATGTGATTCCCCGAGCTGTCTCATTAACTGAGCCTTGTTCCAACAATGTGGCGGAGTACAACGCTCTTTTGATTGGGATGCAATTCGCCGATGAGATTGGCGTTAAAAATCTCGAGGCATATGGCGACTCTAAACTCATCGTCAGCCAAGTTCGCGGGGAGTACGAAGTCAGACATGAAGACTTAGTACCTTACCACAACGCAACTATCCGCATGGCCGAGGGGTTTACAAGCTTCTACATCGACCATGTACCGCGCAGGCAAAATGCGCACGCAGATGCACTCGCATCTCTGGCTGCCTCCTTAGCTCTTCCAGCTGGAGCAATGGAGAAGATATTCGTCTACAGCCACGACCTGTATTGCCCGAGAAATGCTCTCGAGGATTATCAGGAGTCAACGGGAGGTCGTCACCGCGAAGAAGCACTTGAAGCATCAACCGGTCCAGAGCTTAGAGACTGGCGATTCCCCTACATTGATTTCGTCTTATACGTCATTCTGCCTGAAGACACCAGAGAGGCGGCTGCCATTCGAAGGAAAGCCCCCAAATTCTATTATAATGCGATTACGCGAACATTGTATCGTCGATCGCATGACGGGATCTTACTCCGGTGCCTCTCACCAAAAGAAGCCCAAGAGATATTGAGGGAAGCCCACAACGGTATGTGTGGAGCCCATCAACCTGGCCCGAAACTGGCACATCGACTCCAAAGATTGGGTTACTATTGGCCCAAGATGATTGCTGACGCCGTCACCTATGCTAAAAGATGTCACGCTTGCCAAGTGCAGGGGGATTTCATCCATCAAGCACCAGGGTACTTCCACTCTACGACCTCTACTTGGCCATTTGAAATGTGGGGGATGGATGTGGTTGGCCCTATCAGCCCACCATCATCAAAAGGACATCGGTTCATTTTGGCAATAACCGATTATTTCTCGAAGTGGGCTGAGGCCATTCCCTTGAAGGAAGTCAAGTCGTCGAACGTGATCAAGTTTGTGAAACACCACGTTATTTATCGTTTCGGTGTACCTCGGCGAATTGTCCATGACAATGGGCCTCAGTTCATTAGCCAGGCTTTCCAGAAATTCTGCGCTAAGTTCAGAATCCAGAGTGTGTCCTCAACGGCATACTATCCTGCCACTAACGGCCTCGCAGAAGCTTTCAACAAAACTATTGGTAAGCTTCTCAAAAAGTTCGTCTCGAAAAGTCAACGAGACTGGGACGACAAGCTGGGTGAATGCTTATGGGTTTACCGCACAACTGTACGAACCCCAACTAAAGCTACGCCATTTTCTTTGGTATACGGGTGCGAAGCCGTCCTTCCACTGGAAATCCAAATTCCATCTCTACGCGTCGCCCTGACAGCGGAGATGACAACAGAGGAGAAGCATCGACAGCGACTCCAGGAATTGGAGGCCTTAGACGGTAAGCGTCTGCAGGCCCAACAGCAAATCGAGCTCTACCAGGCTCGAATTACCAAAGCCTTCAACAAGAAAGTTAAAATGCGAACTTTCAAGAAAGGCGATCTTGTCTTAGCCGTCAGAAGACCCATGGTGATGATGCACAAGACAAAAGGCAAATTTCAGCCCAAGTGGGAAGGACCATTTGTAGTAGAGTCAGTCTACTCAAATGGATCATATCGCCTCATAACCTCGAATGGCGATACACTCATGATGCCTATCAACGGCAGGTTCCTGAAGAAGTACTATCCCTAGATGGTATCCTTCCACCGATCAAGTTAAAAGTACACCTCTGATCAGACATCCGACGCCTCCGATCGCTAAGGATAGAGGAAAATGTTGGCTTTTAAGCCCAACATAAGTCTTCGACAACTCATCATGCTGAGGGGAATAGCATGGCTAGCCCAACTCAAACGGTAGTTGGTAAAGGCACCTCAAATCCGCTGATAGCTGAGGGTTTGCTAAAAATCCTAAAGTGGACTTGGCTCCACTCTTTCCTCCAAAATCCCTTACCAATTCTCATCCACAGAATGGTAGGTCTACAAAATACAACCATTACTAAGTTAACACTATACCTCTGGTAATGGAAACTTTTCAATATTCCTTGTCGAGTACAAGTTTTGTTTGTCAACTCTACACGGAGTATCAAATTTTCAAATTCGCCAAGTTAACACTACACCTCTGGCACTTCAAAATTTTCACTTGTCAATTCTCAATAGAATGTCAGGTCCTCAAAATTGCTCTTATCATGAGTCAATCTTTGTCAAGTTAATACTACACCTCTGACAAATTACTGTTAAAGTTTAACACCACACCTCTAAACAGTAATCAGGTTTCTGTCAGGTTTAATATTACACCTCTGACAGTCACTCTTCTTCAGACTTCCATATCGAAGCTGAAATGGATGATGCTAAGTTAACACCACACCTCTAGCATCCAAGTCATTACTAAGTTCAACAATACACCTATGTCTTTGACCTTTTCCTCGACTTCCTTATCCAAGTCGAGATGACCAATGCTAAGTTCAACATTACACCTCTAGCATTACCCTCACTGTCAAGTTAAACATTACACCTATGACAGCGACACTTCTGAGTTAAGTTAATATCACACCTTGACTCACATCCTTGTCAAGTTAAATTACACTTCTGACACGACCACTTTTAACCCGTTAAGTTAATATCACACCTCTAACGGTAACAAACTTTTCTAGATTCCCCACGAGTCTAGTCCCACTTGTTATTCTCTTCAACAGAATAACAAGTCTACCTGAAAACATTGTTAGGTTAATACTACACCATCAACAGTGTTTCCATCAAATCCCCAGTTGAGCTCAATCAAGTTAATCCCAAACACTTGATAAAAGTTCACCCTCCCTGGGGGTACCAATTCTACTTGTCACTTTCTCTTATAAAGTGGCAGGTCCATCAAAAATTTCATCTCTGTCAAGTTAATATTACACCTCTAATAGTATCATGAGAGTTCCTGAAATAGGATCTTTCTCCATAAAGTTTGACTTATTAAAATTACCATCATAATTTTGACAAAGTCAAAGACTCTTTGCTTCTATGAGTCTAAGACAAGAAGTTCAAGACAACGAAAGAAGCAAAAAGAAAAGTGTCACTTTTATTTATTTCCAAACATATGAAAGTGATACAAAATGCTCTCTTATACAATAAGATTGAGTGTTACAGTAAAAACGCTCTCTTATACAACAAGATTGAGTGTTACAATTAAGGAGTACAAAGAAGTCCCTCTCTCTCTCAGAGGTTGCACTCACTCCTTAAAGCCGCGTCTGATTCCAAGTGCGCGATGTTTTGTGGCTACAATAGAAGCTGGTTACACCACGATGCATGATGTAAACATCGAAAGAGCCCTAGCTGACTAAGCTAAGAGCAATGGTGTTCTTGAGGTCCGGTGGCAGCAGAAAGTCCTGCAACCCTTCGTTCATGAGTATCTCTTTCCCCAGCAGGCCATCCAGCAGACATGGAAAGTCCTCAATGTCACTTCTGGAGTGGGAGAGGAAGAGGATCCTATCTGCCGCCGTGTCCACCATAACCTCCTCGCCGCCATACTTACCCTGACCATCTCTTGCCAGCAGGCATGATTGGTGCAGTGGATCTGAAGAGACCTTGGCGAGAGTCGAGTCCTCGTCAGGGACATAATATATTCCCTTGTGGACGACGAGGACCATAATATATTCCCTTCTGGACGAACATCGAACAAGTTCGCCGTCCGATATATTCTCCCACGGACTTGGCGAACATGAAGAAGAATGACCAAGCCTACCTGCAAAAAAAACAAACAGGGAATCAGACAATTCAGAGCTTAGTACACTTCAACAGAAGAAAACTAAGTCACAGACGCGGCTATTGCCAAAGACCGCAGACGCGGGAATGATCCGCGTAGCGAGCCAGATTCCTGCAACAATAAAAACAGACGCGAGCGAGACTGTGATACACACAGAATGCAAACGCGACTTAACTCCACACCCGCGTCTAAAAGCACAAGACGCGAAAAACTTCAAACGCCGAAAACTGCCATCTCTCTGTTGAATAAACAGGAGTTGCAAGATTCGGGTCTGAAAATTTCAGCCCAATTTGGAATTCATCCAAGTCAATGGCCTTAAAACGCGAGCTTCATGAGCAAAGCCCGCGCCAAGTGCCAAGGATTTCGGCACTCGCGTCCCGAGAGGAAGTCGGCGGCGCAAATTCCAGAAGGAATGCACCAACCACGACTTCACAAGAAGGTCCAGATGATATCTCTTTAAGAGGTATACTAAAATTCAAACTTGGTTGGATCTAAAATGTCATGGTAAGTGGGCATGGCATACCGCAGAAGTCTCTATTAAGAGTTGAACTATCTGCGTTGAGGCGCGGACGTAAACAGTGCTCAAAGAGACGCTTCCTACCATTGAAATCACTTGACAGTGGTAATCCATTGAAGAGACCAAACAGAAGCATGAAAGCTCTGGGTCATCTTCATCCATAGAGGCACCTTCATCCATGGAGGCAAACCCCTGATAGGGTCCTTGAAGGGAGAAGATAGAATCTTCAGAAAGGAGAAGGCAGAGTCCCTCAGAGTACTCGCTCTCAAACAGAGCACGGTTTAAGCAGCCGCTGTTAAAGAGAGAGGGTGAGTCTTATTTATAGGCAACCCCTAATAACGGTCATTAATGGTTCATTAATTAAAACCGCCGGCCTTAATGACCGCACGACCGTCAAAGCCCAATGGGAGGCTGACGCGTGGAACGTCGCTTCGGGAAGCGTCGCAGGCGCTGATCTCAAACCGTCAGCACTGGTTTGCATTAAAGGGCATTAACGCCCAAGTCCAATGAAAAACCAACACGTGGACAACTGCTTCGGGAAACAACGGATGACCCGGTTTCCCAATCGTCAGCGAAGACTTGACGTTCAATCGTCAGCGAAGACTTGACGGTCAAAGATCTCATAAAATCTTTAAGTCAGGCTGCATTAAACGCAGATGGGAAAGCCGCATCCAGTTGCATTAAACGCAGATGGGAAAGCCGCGTCCAAGAATCCGCGTCCCCGTTCTCAAATTGGAAGGCGTTCACCCGCGTGACTCAAAGTCGCGTCCCTTCAGCAAACGGGGCTCTTTCTAAGGGAAAGCACTTAGTCCATTCTGAGATTAGTGGAAAATACACAAGGCTGCGTCCCTCGTATCCCTCAAGTCGCGTCTTCATTGACAGGACAAATTCGCGTTACTCAAAGCCGCGTTTGTCCCCACGGATCAATGCCGCGTCTCATCAAAAAGGACTTAGTTCTATCTGAGTTCTTATGAACTGATGACCGCGTCTCCCTATGGATTGACGCTGCGTCTCATCAAAAGGAATTAGTTCCACCTAAGTCCCTATGAACCAATGCCGTGTCTCGTCAAAAGGGCTTAGTCCTGCCTAAGGTCCTATGGATTGAAGACCGCGTCTCTCAAATGAGCTGATGACCGCGTCTCCCGGAGGAGTAATACCGCGTTTTACCTAAGTTCAGCGTTCACAGTCAGTTAATCAAAGATTGTGGATTGAATTCATCTGCAGTGAAGCCAAGAAGATGGAACAAAAATTTTAAAGACTTTTATTATATAAAAAAAATGATAAAATTAACACAAGCACTCTTGGTAAACAGAGTGTCCTCTTCTTTACAAAAAAGGGGAAGAGAAAGAAGGCTAAAAGTCCTGGTTTGGTAAGGAACAGATGCGCTCCCTAAGATGATGCATCTTGTGCTGACGCACCTCCTCAGCCTCCATGAAAGCCTGGGCCCGCAGATCATCATCAGACAAAAATCCCTGCGCTTGTACCCGGAGGGATTCCAGTTCGGCTGAACGAACAGAGAGGTTCGCTTCAACTTGCGTCTTGGCAGCCTCCAACTCCGCCAGCCTCTTTTCAGAATCGGCGAGCCTCTGTTCATTAAGAATGATCATGGCCTCAGCCCTGGCTATAGCGGCCCGAGAGTCAAGGATAGCTTGTTTTGCAGCCTGCATAGTCATTTGTGATTCCTTGGACTCAACTGCCAGCCTTTTGTGATCAGCCTGGAAACCTTCAAGAAGACGGGTATTGTCATTTATCTTCTCCTCCACCTCCCGTCGCTCCTGCTCTCGGATAGCGAGGAGCCTATCCAGGGTTTCCTGGGCGTCATGGATTGAGCCAGCATCCTCTAGGGATCGAAGCTCTCTCAGGTCTTGCCCCAGCTGCCCCACCACCGACAGACACGTTCGGGCTAACGAAGGGCCTCCGACCAACTTGATGTTCTCGGCCAAGTTTCCGAGAAACATCTCGGCAAATTTGAAGGAGCTACCTCCAGACAGGATGAAATCGATGCATTCTCGCATCGAGTCAAAGAACTGTTGCACCGATTTGCGTGCTAGGAATTCCATGGTGTCGTCGCCCGAGGTGCTCCCCGACCCCTTTTCTATCACAGGATAAGGGATGTAAGGCGGATCTTCTCGCACAAGAGTCGTACTGACCGCTGTTATGGCAAGAGCTAGGGTAGCCACTGGCGCCTCCGGAGGTGCTATCTCTGCAGGAACCTCCACGGCCGATGATGGAGTAGCAAACACAATCTCCTCAGAAACCTCGGCCAGGGCTTGAGTTGTGTGGCCTTCTGGAGGGGTACTGACTGTCAATTCTTCCACCTGAGCTCCCTCAGTTCTCTCTGCAAATTATCGCGACATTAGCCACAATGGTGAAAAGCAAAAAACACTCAAGACATCAAAGCTTCCTTACCAGGTTGGAGGTCCAGGGATGTCGAACCCTTGGGTGAATCCTGTGGAATGGGAGTCTTCCCGACTTCAGGGGTTGCCTCCTCTTCCGGCAAAGTGGAGATCTCCCCAATTTCAGTAGTTGCCCTCTCAGAAGTTATCTCGGCAACTGAAGCCTCAACTCCTTCTGGCTGGGTCGACTCTTGCACCGTCTCCTCAATATGCGAAGAGGTTGCAGCCTCGACGTCCTCGGCCAACCCTGCAGTATAAATGAAGAATGTTAAAACCTTCTCTTCAAAATGAAAAGGGAAGTCTGGACAGAAGGTGAAAAGAGTACCTGTAGCGGGAATAATCGCCAGCTGTGATGCCGTCGATGGCTCACCCCCATGCATTTCTTCCTCCAAAATGTGGAAGAATTTGCTCGGAACAGGAGGAGCGGGTTCGTCACCGTAGTCAACCTCATCCTCGAAGTCGCTGTCCTCCTCGGATGAGGAAGACGACAGCTTAACACGAGAGTCCTCGATAACCGGAGCCTTACCACCAATCACCCCGGTGGTAGGACTAGGGTCAACCGCCCGAGGACTGGGGATGAAGACGCTAGGGGACCCTGTCTGCTGTACCTCATCCCTCCTCTCATGAGCCGAAGAAGACTCGGGCTGAACTAGGATCCCCGGGACCTCGACATCGCATCCACTCATTATATCGACCTCGAGCTGCTCGGTCTCGTCAGCAGCGGTGGATATATCAGCAGGCTCCCCCTCCTCCGCAGTCCTGCGGATCTTGCTGTGCGACCTAGGAGCACGGACCAAGTTGGGGAAATCTTTATCTTCCAACGGTTCCTCAACAACAGCGGGGACGCCTTCGGATTGAGAGACTTCGGCTGTCAAGTCCCTCCGAACCCTTTTTGGGGCAGGTTCAGCAGTGGAAGTAGAACCCTGACGACGCTTACTCACCGGCTGTCGAGCCTTTGTTGTAGAGGGCTCCTCCCTTGGTCCTTTCCTGGTCTCCCTTTGGGTTACTCGGGGCTCCTCTCTTGATCCTCTCCCGGCCTCTCTCTGAGATGCTCTCCCGAGCTCCTTCTGAGCCTTTAGATACTGGTTGACCATTTGCGAACGTTTGCCAGACCCCGACCGTGTTTTGAGATAGGCATTGATACTCTCGATACACGTATACCCCGGAGTGAAGTCCGGTGACTGGTTAACCTGAGAGTACCAGGTGCAGAAGGTGAAGCTGGTGCGGCTCTTCGGCCTCTGACAGGCAAACGAAAAGTTGCTTCTGTCCCTCCAGCCACGCTGTAGTACCAAGCTCGGGCACCTTCGAACAAATTCCCATCGAAGGCGAGTCGAGCGTTCGGATTACCGACGTAGAGTTGATCATAGCCGAACTGTCGGGCGAAACGACTCGGCATATAGGGCTCGATTGTGCATGACGTCCCTTGCCGGAACAGCATATATCCTGGCCGGATGTTGATCAACCACCAGAAGATTCCCGCGGACAGCTGCGTGAAGTCATCCTGGCTTGCAGAATCAGTGAATTGCTCCCCGAAAGATGCACCAGGAATCTCTGGGAAGCAGCGGTTGAGCTGGTAGTTCGTGGCATCTGAAAGACACTTCCGAACGAAGTATATGTAGGTATCACGCCAGTCCGAACGTTCCAACCGCTGCACAAAAGGGACAGAACCCGCACTCCCACGCACCGGCGTCATCAAGGAGGGGCAGTGCATCACGTACCAAGCCATGAGGTACGTATAAGGCAGCTCGATCCGAGGGTTGTTGCGCTTCACCGTCGGCTTCCCCTCTGAGTCAAGGAGCGGTTGGCCATGGGAATCGACAGTCTTCGGCGGCTCGCAGAAATCTGGGCTAACGCCCGCAACCCGCTTTGAATGACAGCTGCCACAGCCTGGAGGAGGGCTATGGGATGGCCATGAGCCAAGAGCACCGCCGGGTACACCACGTCGGCAACAATAACTTCGTGTGGCAGCGTGGGCACCACACAACTCTTCAGCCACAGCATCAAGAAGCCCGCCAACAGTGCTCGACTAGAGATAGGAGTCCGGGCTTGATGATGATAGCTTTCGAAAAGCGTATCAGGTTCGAAGCCATCCTCGTTCGAGTCTGTGGTGTAGAAGCTTTCAGGGGCCTGGGCGACCATGTCGTCAATCTCCTGGTCAGAGTTGGAAGCCAGTCGGGTTATCGAATGGTCTTTCTTACTGACATTGTTAAACAAGTAGTTGGCCCAAGACAACTGCTTGACTCCTGACCTCCAGGCGGTTACCTGACCGCAAATGTGGAAGTGACACATCACTTCCCAATAAGTCTCATACACTTCAGGAGACCCTTTCTTCAGAAGATTGAGCTCCTCAGTGGTTGGGACATACTCCTCATAGGGAGAGTCCCCTGTCGCCAGCCCCGAGACCTCATGCAACTCGTGCAGAGCAAGGCCCATCTCTCCGACCGGGGTGAAGAATGTCCCCGTCAGAGGATTGTAGCGCTCCAGGATCCCGAAGAAGTTGTGAGAACTTGGCGGGATACCCCACTGTACGGCCCTGACTGCTGAGCGTAATCCCACATGCTCCAGTAGATCTCCAAGATCGGTGAGGACGAAACCCACCATCCTGCCCCACCAATAATTCTCCGTAGAATGGACCCACCCGGGCGAACGGAACTCAACCGGATAATCACCCTTCGCTTCCATGAAGTTGTTGAGGAAGGTAGTGGCGAGCTTTGGTATCTCTCCAACTAGGAGCTCAGACTTGCGTGACCCGGGGAACAGGCCGAGGACCGTCCTATCATGACAATCATGACGGTATACTTTATGGGAGCCCAAATCACCGAGAGTAATCTCAGGAATATACCGGGAAACGTCCCACTTCATCTTCCGAGGGACGGACATGTGTTGGAGATAAGACAGCGGGAGCATCCTCTCCATGGCTGGAAGAAAGTATCTCCTATCCCTTATCTGATGGAGCCACTTGTAATTCCCGTCATACATACGATAGCCGCCATCACCGACATGGTCTCCAAAGAAGAAGGCAGGCTTCTCCAGCTTGATGTGAGCATCCGTTGTGAATGCTGCATCAGTCATGAGCACCCGAAAGGTTCTCCCGTCAACATTAGAGATCCTTTCCTTACGCTCCTGCGACTTGTCAGTAGTCGCAGGTACAGTCCTTTGCAGCACAAAGGTCAGATTGCGGTCGGCACCACCTACGCGCCCGAAGTGGCCATTCTTGGCAAGTGGCGCAGTAGGGTGTGGCACTGCAAAAGAAAAAGACACTTGATTAGACATCTTGTCAGAAAAGAAAAAGGTGTTAAGTGTCTACAATTCAGACGCAGAAAAGACACTAGACGCAGAAATTGTCGAAATCTGCGTCCAGACCTGCAAATCCGCGTCAAGGTGAAAGGAACGCGAGGATCAAATCCGCGTTCTGCAAACCAAGACTTATAAAAAATTTTTAAGTGCTTGGACTTAGGTGCCAGATTCATCAAAATCGGCAGCTGATGGCACAGAACGCAAGGATCAAAATCCGCGTTCCGCAAACCAAGACCGCGTCCGAACCCATCACAATTAGAAATATTCTAAGTGAAGGATCCGAAGTGCAGAACCCACTGGCACCAGGACGTCAAACCCGCGCCTTGGTTATCAACTCAAAGACTGCGTCTGAGACCGCGTCTGAGAATCAAACCGGTTCATATCCTGTGTTAATGGTTCTCCTCCAAAAAGATGTCTTTTAGGGTTCCTCAAGCTTCCAGTAATGGTGAAGTTTAACCTAAGTGGCATTTTACCTCGGAAAACAACGCCCTGCGCAGAGGAAGCGCCCCTCTGGGCCTCGGCGACGGTTGCCTTTGAGGACGATGCGGTTGGCTTGGTCTTGGGTGCCATCGCTAGTTCGAAAATCCAGTAATGGAGATGAACCGTTCAAAAATCCAGTAACGGAGTTGAATAGTTCAAGAGATGAACAGAGAAGAAAAATTCTCTTTCTTAATTCTCTAAGCAAGTGCGTTCGAAGAAGAAGAGATGTCTCTCCAATTGTTGCCTTTTATAGGCACAAGGATTCGCGAAGATACACGGCCTGTGGCCCGATAAATTCTGCAGCGAATCACCGCTTGACGCGTGGCATCAAATCATTTTTGAACAGGGAAGATCATGCGCCACGGCTCCGCAGCGAGTCATCACTCGACACGTGGAGCAGTTCATTTAATGAACCGGGAAGTCCGCGCGCCTAAAGGTAAAATCCCGCCAGTTCCCCAAGCCAGCTGGCAGCGTAATCATGACATGGCACGGATTCGCACCCGACGGCCACGTCTCTTCAATGGTCGTGCCCCGTCAGCACCACCATAAATGCACCCAGAAAGTCGCGTTGCGCTCAGAAAATCGCGTCTTTATTAGAGGTGCGTCTTTCCTAAGTCCGCGTCCGTCCAAGTGGGCCTAACATCGCGTCTGCCTTATGGAAGATCAGTCGCGTTTCCATTGCCAAAAGACGCACCCTATGGAAGTCGCGTCTTTAAAGCAGTACCATCTCTGCTTTTCAAAAGGAACCTGCGTTCGGCCTCCTGCTTCTGCAAATCAGTTCAACAGTACACTGGCACAAGCAGAAGACCAACCACTCTTGGCTTAAAGCACACCCACGACAGACTTAAAAAGCAATCGGGGAGGTTTAGACTGTGTATCTAGACACTCAACACGATCAACTCTGGTGGTTTCAAAGAGTTCAACAGTACACTCACGAAGACCAACTCCAGATAAGATCAAACCTGGAGCATCAACAGTCCAGTCATGAAGGTGAATTCAGCTAGAGTCCAAAGTATTTCGAAATCCGTTCCAGTTAACTGCGGAATATCGAAAACTTTGGAGGGGGTTCTGTAGGCTGTCTAAAAGTCACTAAAAGACAAGCCAATAAAAGCAGTCTCAAGTTCTAGGCGCGTTGGCTCGACACCCGCGTCTCGGCATCAAGGCGCGTTGGCTCGACACCCGCGTCTCGGCATCAAGGTGCGTTGGCTCGACACCCGCGTCTCGGCATCAAGGCGCGTTTGCTCGACACCCGCGTCTCGGCATCAAGGCGCGTTGGCTCGACACCCGCGTCTCAGCATCAAGGCGCGTGGGTCTAAACCCGCGCCTCAGTTGTAACCACCCGGATTACGGGGCTAGTCACCGCACAAGTAGCGGGAAGTGGCCCCTCATCGTGGAGCATTTGTAGGGGGCACGTTCACCCCTGGGACCTCTATAAATAGCCCCGTCACTATGAAGAGAGGGGGGAACTTTTTTAGAGAGAGATCAGCAAAGAGCTTGACTTGAGAGCTTCTACAGAGAAGTAAAGAGAGTCCAACTCTTCAGATAACTTGCTGCGTACGAGCCGCTCTTCGCCTACCTTCTCTTTGAGAGTTTTGGTAGACAGAGCTGTGTTACTCTTTCTACCAGCCAGAGAGAAGATCCCCTGACGGTCCCGAGGTCATCTGGTCAACGGAGAACAAGACTCACTCTCCACCGCCACACGAAGAACCCAGCCTTAAACAAAGGGGGGATTCGAGATTCAACATCCTCCCTCCCTTGTAACTGGAAAGAAAAGTTGTTCCTATTGTAATATTTCATCTGATTCAAGGAAATTTTTACAGCAACTTCTTCCTCTCTTCTTTCCGGCGCGTACAGAGGGTTTACTAACATAGAGTTTTTAGATTTCCTTTCTTTTACACTTCTTTTAGAAATATAAAAAAATAAAATAAAAAAACTTTTTGAAATAAGAGACAAAGTTTTGATCTATTTTTAAGAAAATTAAGATGTATCTTAGAAATTAAGAAAGCCTTAATTATGACATCTTAAACCTAGTTGAAATAATAGATCTTGTTTGAAATTATAGGCTAAGTAAGTAAAATTGGGGAGATATTTTTATCTTGAATTTTTTGCCTTAGAAAGTATGCACTTCACATTTACACATTTCTGGGATGGAAACAAAGACCAAAAAGGCCATAAAAAGAAAAGAAAAAGAAAAAAAAAGAAAAAAATATATATATATAATAAAACATCACTTATTAAGCTGGATAATTGTGCCTCAAGAAGCATGATTATTCACGCCTAACAGTGGTAAAGGAAATAAATAATCCCCTTTAGTTTCGTGGCCTTTTTCACTCGAGTCCTTAAACCCGAGGGATGTTTTCTCATCTGGTGCCCTAAGACCAACTGGTTTGGGAGTCATTGGTTATAGGCTCGTTACATGGGTGAACTAGAAAGCCTAAACTAAGGGAAGAAAAAAAAAGAAAAAGAAAATAAATATATATAAATAAATGGCTTGATGGTTAGAGTTGAAATCCCAGAAATCTTTACTGTCACGGTGTGCATACTATCTAGGTTTTATGAAAGATAAAATATTCAATCCAATTTTGAATTCTTACCTTAATTGAAGACAAGATCTTGCATAGAGACTAAGTTTAAGAAAGAATAATTATAGGTGGACTTATGACCTTAGATCACTTATATTTTTGCAAAAATATTTCGAAAACATGTCTCTCTTTCAAAATGAATTTTCAAAACACTAACATTTGTCTTCTTTCTTTATGGATTTTGTGGGTGCAATCCGCTGAAAACCCTCAGGAGACAACACTCCTCCTCTAGGGTAACCTAGAGGTTTAACGGCTTGTTGCACACGCTCAGTGCAATCGCGTCACCTGCGAAAGTGGTGTAATAATCCTTGTAGTATAGTTTTCTTTTCTTGTTTTGCTCGGGACGCGCAAAAGAATAAGTGTGGGGGTGTGATTAGTCTACAAATTCTGCATTATTATATTGCATTTCTCACAGTTTTTATGAATAAATAGTCGTCTAAATCGCGTTTTGGTCTTAATTGCAGGTAATCCAAAGTCCAAGGGCAAAGATGGAAAAAGATGCTAATTCATCCCTATTTATGGTAATTAATCCCGCAATTTCTTGGAGGCCAAGTAAAGGATTTTCTAGAACATGCATTGTACCTAGACTCCTGAGCTGTCAGACGAATATTCGGGCGAAAGTACCAGAAAAGGGGTATATCTAGAAGCTGCTAGAAGTCAGACGAAGCTCCAGAAGAAATCCAGAGAATTAATTCTCTGGAATTGCCACAAAACGCGGCAAAGGCGCGGCAATCTTGAAGAGCCACACGTCGATTTTCGACGCGTGGCTCCGTCTCGTCTTCTGGATCCTTCGGAGTCCTATAAATAGCCCTGCAGAGAGCCAGACCGAGAGAGACTGCGTTTTTAGGAGCAGATCAAGATTTTAGTGTAGTGTAGGTGAGTTTTCTTCATTTCTTTTATTTTCATTTCTTTTTCTTAGATCATTGTAGTAGGGCTGAGTGATTTCTAGAGAGAGATAGTGAGGGATTGATGTAATAGAGAGTGACACTCTATGTAAAGATGCCTCTTTTCTCTTTTATTGTAATCTCCTTCTCCTTCTACATAATTTCTAGCTAGTTTTTCTTTTCATGGCAATCTAACTACTAACCACTAACCATCTAACCATTTTCTTGATAATCCACATGAATCGGGTTGCCTCTACAAGGCCTTGTTCTTATAAGAGCCATTGATGGCCAAAGATGATGGATTCTAACATCTAACTTGCTAACTTGCTAACTTACTAACCAAGCTAATTCTCTTATTTCATGCTCTTTTATTTCATGCTAGTAGTGTAATGAGTGATGCTTGTAATAGCTTGTTCTTGTTGCAATGTTTTGATTGTTATGAACCATCCATGAGCCATGCTTTGTATTGCTTCTTGAAGATAAGGATTGTGATGGCCGAGGATCAAAATGTGAGGCAACTATCTCGAAGAGGTTAGTATGGTTAGTGGAGTACTTAGTAGTTAGTAGCCATGAGTTTTCTTTTACCTTTGTTTTAGAAATCGTTTTCCAAATTCTTTTCTCATTTTTCTATTGGTGTTTTCATCGCCTTCTTAGTTTACCTTGTTCCATCTTCTTCACTTCTCTTTTGGTTTTTACATCGCCGTTTTCATCGCTCTCCTCACCTACCACATTCTGGATTTTCTTTTCTTTTCTTTTTCATTCTCTTTTTCATTCTTTCAACAAAGAAGAATTGTTAACATCTGACGTGACTAGAGACTGTTAATGCTTCTATCGCCTCCCTTCCCTGTGGATACGACCCGTTGAGCCAATGCTATAACGGAAGTATAAAGGGTAAATTAAGCACATTTGAGTTTTTCATTGATTTCATATAATACCCATTTTGAGTGCTAGTTTTTACCCCGATCCTTATCCCAGAATGGAGTATGAAAAGATGGAATGATTGATTTGGACTCAGGAGGCACAGGAACTAATACCGACTCAGGAAAAATACTTAAGTCAAGTAAAGGTTCGGGAGTCAAAATTGGTTCAGGAAGTGTGTCCAAATCAAGAAGATCAAGCTCAGGTCCAAATTCATTTCCCCATGATGGAATGTGACTATCTAAGATTAGTGATTCAAGTTCAGGAGGGTTGGGAATCAAAACTGACTCTAAAATGTTACTCAAATTGGGTAACAATACAGGAGTCAATAATGATTCAGGTATTTGAACTAAATCACAAACTTGAGGGTCAAAGTCACATTCCACATTGAGTTCAATTCCACAAAATTGAGAACCTACCAATTTATCAAATGGACTTTCAAAAGTATGAAATTGGTCAAGTTCAATATGATCATCATGAATGATTGGTGATTCAATTTCACAATGGATGGGTACAGGATTCAATAATGACTCAGGAAATGAAGTGAAATCAGGTGAAGACACTGGAGTCATAATTGAATCAGGAAGTAGAATTGAATCATCAAGTGGAAGTTCAGGATCATATTCATGCTCAAGTTCAATTTTAGGAAAAGGATAACTTGCCAAAATATCAATAGGATCTGAAGTGTGGACAAGTTCAGGTGGGTGTGCTGAAATTGAATCTTGATTTCCAAAACAACATGACTCTTTGGCTCTGACAGAATGGTTAGTGACATTAGAAATAGGATGGGAATGAAGAGTTTGGATCATCAAATCTATGTCACGGTTACGGTCATTTTGAGCCTGAGTCATGAATTCAAGCATCTTTTTATAAGTCATTGGTTCATCGTTTTGTTGAAGAGATGCAGTGTTGTTTTGGAATTGGTGGTGAAATTGTGAGTCCATTAGATTTTGTGATTGTTGTTTGGACTCACATAAAAGTTCCTTACTCATTTCCAAGGCAGATGGTTGTTCATTGTGAAGAGGTGGAACTGAGTAATAAATTAGTTAGGATTTTCTTTTTCTTTCTTTTTTGCTCGAGGATGAGCAAAAGCTAGGTATGGGGGTGTGATTGTTATACATATTTGCATATTTTACCGCTTCCATACCATGCATATTGTCAATAAAAATATGATTTTTGATCATCTTCTCTCTATTTTTGCAGGTCCACATCTGAAATGAGAAAAAGCCCAAAATCTCTTTAATTAGCAATAATTAAAAGAGATTAATTCAAAATCCCAAAAGAGAGCCCAAGTTTGAGCCCAGGATCTAGAGAATTCTACGCGCCAACTCACTCTTCCAGAAGATCCACGTGGATAACAAACTAAAACAAACTCGCAAAAGAAAGCAAGTAATACTAGAAAATGCTCAAGTAGAGAGAAGAGAATGGATGAATCCTTGCTTCACAAGTTGTCACACCTTGGTCTACACAAGCTTTCTCTCTCTTACAACTCTCTTTTGCAGAATTTCTAGGGAGGAAGAAGAAGATCTAAAGCACTAAAATCCTAGAGAAAAAAAAAATACAAAATTACAAAGCTTTATCCTCTAATCTCTCCTCTCTCCTCCTCTTCTTCCACCCTTCTCTCCTTCCACCCACTGTTGCGCAAGCCCTGGTCCTGTTTATATAGCCTCAGAGAGAAGGATCCAGAACCCAAAATAGTTGGCAAAATCTGGCGCCCAACGGCCTTGTAACTGCCGCGCCGCGCGGCAGGGCGCGGCCGTTTGGAAGCCGTTGGCTAACAGCTTTCTGTTGTGAGTTTGTTACGAAGTTGTTAGCCACGTGGACCTTCTGGAATCTTGAGTTGGCGCATAGAATTCTCTAGATCCTCAGATTTGTCTTGCGTGTTGGTCTAATTACTTTCCCACTTGAATGACGGATGATCACTCTTGGACTTGTCTTGTAGACTCATAGATGTCATAGGCCTACAAGATTGACTTTCAATAATGGAATCAAAAGAGCGACACTCAAGGGATGCTAAGGAAGAAGATACAACATTCATTAATTGAAGTAAAGAAGTTGTAAACAAATAGCATATGTTTGGTGATCCATCTCCATGTTCCATCAAGGCACTTGTTCTAAAGACAAGGCTCTAAATGAGGCACACATGAATCATATGGAATTACAACAAGAACTTGCCAAGCAATGAAAGTAACCCATCGGAGAAGAGAAGACCATACAACTTGCAAGATTAAAGATAGCAATCACCCATGAGTTAGTAGTTAGCAAGGTTAGTGGTTAGCTAGTTCATGTTAGAAAAGTTAGCTACTAGCCATAAGAAAAGAAAAGCAAAGCATGAATTAAAGTGCAAGTAAAGTAAAGCTAGAATTAAAGAAAGCAAGTAAACTAGAAAATGTAAGAGAAGAGAGAAGAGAATGGATCAATCCTTGCTTCACAAGTTGTCACACCTTGGTATACACAAGCTTTCTCTCTCTTACAAACTCTCTCTTTACAGAATTTCTAGGGAGGAAGAAGATCTAGAGCACTACAAAAATCCTAGAGAGAAATCCTACAAAATACAAGCATCTAATCTCTAATCTCTCCTCTCTTCCACTTCTCTACTCTTCTCCCCCCTTTTTGCGAAGGCCCTGGTCCTGTATTTATAGGCCTCAGAGAGAAGGCTCCAGAAGATGAGACAGCTGGCAGAATCTGGAGCTCAACGGCCCCAGATCTGCCGCATAGGCGCGGCAACTTGCAGCCGTTTCAAGTCCGTTGGCCAACAGCTTTCTGTTGTGAAGTTGTTACAAGTTTGTTAGCCACGTGGACCTTCTGGAAGTGTGAGTTGGCGCGTAGAATTCTCTAGATCCTGGGCTCAAACTTGGGCTCTCTTTTGGCTTTTGAATTAATCTCTTTTAATTATTGCTAATTAAAGAGATTTTGGGCTTTTTCTCAATTCAGATGTGGACCTGCAAAAATAGAGAGAAGATGATCAAAAATCATATTTTTATTGTCAATATGCATGGGAATGATGTAGTAAAATATGCAAAATTAGATAACAATCACACCCCCACACTTATTCTTTTGCTCGTCCCGAGCAAAACAAAGAAAAGAAAAACTATACTACCAATTTATTACACCACTTTCGCAGGTGACGCGATTGCACTGAGCACGTGCAACAAGCCGTTAAACCTCTAGGTTACCCTAGAGGAGGAGTGTTGTCTCCTGAGGGTTTTCAGCGGATTACACCCACAAAATCCATAAAGAAAGAAGACAAATGTTAGTGTTTTTGAAAATTCATTTTGAAAGAGAGACATGTTTTCGAACTATTTTTGCAAAAATATAAGTTATCTTAGGTTATAAGTCCACCTATAATCATTCTTCCTTAAACTTAGTCTCTATGCAAGATCTTGTCTTCAATTAAGGTAAGAATTCAAATTGGATTGAATATTTTATCCTTCATAAAACCTAGATAGTATGCACACCGTGACAGTGAAGATTTCTGGGATTTCAACTCTAACCATCAAGCCATTTATTATTTATTTATTTATTTATATATATATTTTTTTCTTCCCTTAGTTTAGGCTTTCTAGTTCACCCATGTAACGAGCCCATAACCGATGACTCCCAAACCAGTAGGTCTTAGGGCACCAGATGAGAAAACATCCCTCGGGTTTAAGGACTCGAGTGAAAAAGGCCACAAAACTAAGGGGATTATTCTTTTAATCACCGTTAGGCGTGAATAACCATGCTTCTTGAGGCACAATTATTTAGCTTAATAAGTGATGTTTTATTTATATATTTTTCTTTTTTTTTCTTTTTTTTTATATATTTTCATGGCCTTTTGGTCTTTGTTTCCATCCCAAAAATGTGTAAGTGTGAAGTGCATACTATCTAAGGTAAAAAATTCAAGATAAAAATATCTCCCCAATTTTTCTTACTTAGCCTATAATTTTAACAATATCCATTATTTCAACTAGGTTTAAGATGTCATAATTAAGGCTTCCTTAATTTCTAAGATCATCTTAATTTTCTTAAAAATAGATCAAAACTTTGTCTCTTATTTCTAAAAGTTTTTTAAGAAAGAGAAAATTTCTATACAAAAGGGAAGATTTCTAAAAGAAGTGTAAAAGAAAGAAAATCTAAAACTCTAAGTTAGTAAACCCTCCCCCACACATATCTCATGCATTGTCCTCAATGCATCATGATATATGTATGCATGAAACAAATAGAGAGGGAAGGAAAAAATTACCTCAAGGTGGTGGTTCCGGTGGCGGTCTGATTGGTCCACGAAACATGGCCCAATCAACTTTACTTTGGGTTCGGAGGAACCCACCAGAAATATCGTGAATATAACCCACTAAAAAGATAAATCCATGAAGGATCTTTATTAAGTATTTGACCCCATCTAATTTCCATTTTTCATAATTAATTTCGGAGTCAATTTGTCAACTACCTTGTCCCAGAATGGTGTATGAAATGATAGAACGGTTGACTTGGACTCAGGAAGGACAGGAACTAATACCGACTCAGGAAGGTGACTTAAGTCAAGTAAAGATTCAGGAGTCGAAATGAGTTCAGGAATTGGGTCCAAGTCAAGAAGTTGAAACTCCAGTCCACATGTATTGTCCAACAATGGAATGTGACCTAATATGGGTGTTATCTCTTTACTTCCAATATTAAGGAATTCTAACTCATCGCCATACAATTATTCAAAACTAAGGTCAACATCTTCCGTCAGAATTGTACAATCAGTTTCAGAAGTAAGAGATTGTGAGAATCTAGGTCACATTTCTCATGTAGTTCAATACCAAAGAATGGAGAACTTGCCAATTTGTCAATAGTATCTTCAGAAATGTATAATTGGTCAAGTTCAATATGATCCTCAAAGATGGATGATTCAACTTCATTATGAATTGGGACAGGATCCAATGTCGACTCTGGGAAAAGATTGAAGTCAGGTAAAGATACCGGAGTCATTATTGAATCAGGAAAAAGAATTGAATCACTAAGTTGGGGTTCAAGATCATATTCATTGTCAAGTTCTATTTCAGGAAAAGGAAAACTTGCCAAAATGTCAATGGGATTTGAAGTTTGGGCAAGTTCAGATGAGCAGGCTGAAATGGAATCTTGATTTCCAAAACTACATGACTCATCGGCTTTAACAGAGTGGCTAGTGACACCAGATCTGGTCAAACGGTGAGAGCGTAGAGATTCGACCATCATATCTATGTCACGATTTCTAGCATTTTGAGCATGAGTCATGGCTTCAAGCATCTTTCCATAATTGATGAATTCATTGTTTTGATGAAAAGATGAAGTGTTGTCTTGGAAGTGATAGTGAAATTGTGAGTCCATCAGATTTTGGGATTTGTGTTTGGACTCACGCATACTCATTTCCAAAATTGATGGTGCTTTATTTTGGACTGGAGGAATTGAGTATGTATCTTGAAAATATTGTGGACTGGGTGGAGAAGGAGGACAAGGTGGTTGGAAATGATGCTCGGGGTAAGTGAATCCCCACTGACTCGATGAAGAGTTGAAATTATTATGGAAATTATAGTCATTAGATGGGGGGTATGGGTCATATTGATTCGGATAAGACCAATCCGGCACACTACGTTGGTCAAAGTTATGGTATACCGGGTTGGTAATATCCGAAAATGAAGTCAGTGTGTAATATGGATTATTATTAGGATGGAAAGAATTGTGATTATAAGCCATATCACACAATGAAATACAAACAAAAAGAAACAAACAAGTAAACAAACAAAAGAGAAAATTCTAACCTAAGTTAGGGTAGACTTATGACCTAGACGACTCCTAACTGATTAGACTGTCCACGGGAGGTTTAGTGTAGACTTTGACTACAAGCTAATCAGCCAGGAAAGGGCAAGGTTGTTTGGAGGTTTTCCGTCAAAGGCGTTCCTTAATTAAGTAACCACCAACCTTCGGGCTTTCGGCCCTCAATCCCTTTCCTAGGCACTGATTTTACAAGAGTCAATTTCCCAACACTTTTCCCCCTTAGGATAATCTGCTAAATGAGTCCGAGATGTCCCTAGGGCCAACGTCTACTTTTTTATTAAATTAGGCTTGGGTTAGTGAGTGCTGGGATAGTGGTTTTCGGGCTAAGGAAAGGGTGATAAAATCCCCACCTTATCTTATTTATGGGTGATGCCCTTAGAATCGATTTTGTGCAAGTGTACGATATAAACAAACAAGGTTCACTCAAAGCGTTTTAAATCAAACTAAGAGTGAGTCCTAGTCAATATGCAATGCGCACGTACCTTGCCTCCAGCACTCTTCAACAGTAAAAGTAAAGGAATTGAAAAGACACGTGCCTAGAATGCAAATGTCTAAACAATTTTTAACGTTTCAACCAATGTTTTACTGTTTATTATAATTAGCAGGAGTATGGTGAAGCATACAAGAAAAGAATTATTGCAGAAGCTGTATTTTGCAAAGCTGAAGACCCTGCAGAAAACTTGTCAGTAGTGAACTCAGAATTGCCGCAAATCTGCGGCTGGGGCCGAGATTCTGCTGCAAAACTGAGGGATCCTGGTCTCTGCTTTCAAGAGCAGAGGCCCAGGTCCACTTATATGTTACTGCAATGCTATTTTTTCTGTTTCTTCACCTGTAACCTGCAACAGAGAAGAAAATTCGTTTAGTTCTTCACTTTAAAGGAAAAACCTTTGCTCTCCCCGGCAACGGCGCCAATTTTGCATATTTGCATATTTTACCGCTTATTCTTTTGCGCGTAGAATTCATCCATGTGAGCATTAATTTTTGAGTTCTCCATTCTTTGGTATTGAACTACATGAGAAATGTGACCTAGATTCTCACAATCTCTTTACTTCTGAAACTGATTGTACAATTCTGACGGAAGATGTTGACTTTAGTTTTGAAGAATTGTATGGCGATGAGTTAGAATTCCTTAATATTGGAAGTAAAGAGATAACACCCATATTAGGTCACATTCCATTGTTGGACAATACATGTGGACTGGAGTTTCAACTTCTTGACTTGGACCCAATTCCTGAATTCATTTCGACTCCTGAATCTTTACTTGACTTAAGTCACCTTCCTGAGTCGGTATTAGTTCCTGTCCTTCCTGAGTCCAAGTCAACCGTTCTATCATTTCATACACCATTCTGGGACAAGGTGGTTGACAAATTTGACTCCGAAATTAATTATGGAAAATGGAAATTAGATGAGGTTAAATACTTAATAAAGATCCTTCATGGATTTATCTTTTTAGTGGGTTGTATTCATGATATTTCTGGTGGGTTCCTCCGGACTCCACGCAAGACTGATTGGGTCACATTTCGTGGACCAATCAGGCCGCCACCGGAACCACCACCTTAAGGTAATTTTTTCCTTCCCTCTCTATTTTGTTTCATGCATACATATATCATGATGCATTGAGGACAATGCATGAGATAAGTGTGGGGGAGGGTTTACTAACATAGAGTTTTTTAGATTTTCTTTCTTTTACACTTCTTTTAGAAATATAAAAAAAAACTTTTTGAAATAAGAGACAAAAGTTTTGATCTATTTTTAAGAAAATTAAGATGTATCTTAGAAATTAAGAAAGCCTTAATTATGACATCTTAAACCTAGTTGAAATAATAGATCTTGTTTGAAATTATAGGTTAAGTAAGTAAAATTGGGGAGATATTCTTATCTTGAATTTTTTGCCTTAGATAGTATGCACTTCACACTTACAAATTTTTTGGGATGGAAACAAAGACCAAAAATGCCATAAAATAAAAAAAAAAGAAAAAATATATATAAATAAAACATCACTTATTAAGCAGGATAATTGTGCCTCAAGAAGCATGATTATTCACGCCTAACGGTGGTAAAGGAAATAAATAATCCCCTTTAGTTTCGTGGCCTTTTTCACTCGAGTCCTTAAACCCGAGGGATGTTTTTTCATCTGGTGCCCTAAGACTAACTGGTTTGGGAGTCATCGGTTATAGGCTCGTTACAAGGGTGAACTAGAAAGCCTAACTAAGGGAAGAAAAAAGAGAAAAAGAAAATAAATATATATAAATAAATGGCTTTATGGTTAGAGTTGAAATCCCAGAAATCTTCACTATCACAATGTGCATACTATCTAGGTTTTATGAAAGATAAGTAGTATTCAATCCAATTTTGAATTCTTACCTTAATTGAAGACAAGATCTTGCATAGAGACTAAGTTTAAGAAAGAATGATTATAGGTGGACTTATGACCTAAGATCACTTATATTTTTGCAAAATAGTTTGAAAACATGTCTCTCTTTCAAAATGAATTTTCAAAACACTAACATTTGTTTTCTTTCTTTATGGATTTTGTGGGTACAATCCGCTGAAAACCCTCAGGAGACAACACTCCTCCTCTAGGGTCACCTAGAGGTTTAACGGCTTGTTGCACGTGCTCAGTGCAATCGTGTCACCTACAAAAGTGGTGTAATAAATTAGTTAGGATTTTCTTTTTCTTTCTTTTTGCTCGAGGACGAGCAAAAGCTAGGTATGGGGGTGTGATTGTTACACATATTTGCATATTTTACCGCTTCCATACCATGCATATTGCAAATAAAACATAATTTTTAATCCTTTTCTCTCTATTTTTGCAGGTCCACATCTGAAATGAGAAAAGGCCCAAAATCTCTTTGATTAGCAATATTAAAGGGAATTAATTCAAAGCCCAAAAGAGAACCCAAGTTTGAGCCCAGGATCTGGAGAATTCTACGCGCCAACTCAAGATTCCAGAAGGTCCACGTGGCTAACAACTTCGTAACAAACTCACAACAGAAAGCTGTTAGCCAACGGCTTCCAAACGGCCGTGCCCTGCCGCGCGCGCGCGGCAGTTACAGGGCCGTTGGGCGCCAGATTTTGCCAACTGTTTTGGGTTCTGGATCCTTCTCTCTGAGGCTATAAATACAGGACCAGGGCTTGCGCAACAGGGGGTGGAAGGAGAGAAGGGTGGAAGAAGAGGAGGAGAGAGAGGAGATTAGAGGATAAAGCTTTGTAATTTTGTATTTTTTTTCTCTAGGATTTTAGTGCTTTAGATCTTCTTCTTCCTCCCTAGAAATTCTGCAAAAGAGAGTTGTAAGAGAGAGAAAGCTTGTGTAGACCAAGGTGTGACAACTTGTGAAGCAAGGATTCATCCATTCTCTTCTCTCTACTTGAGCATTTTCTAGTATTACTTTCTTTCTTTACTTCTAGCTTTACTTTACTTGCAATTTAATTCATGCTTTGCTTTTCTTTTCTTGTAATGGCTAGTAGCTAACTTTTCTTACATGACTAGCTAAACCACTAACCTTACTAACTACTAACTCATGGGTGATTGCTATCTTTAATCTTGCAAGTTGTATGGTCTTTTCTTCTCCGATGGGTTACTTTCATTGCTTGGTAAGTTCTTGTTGTAATTCTCCATATGATTCATGTGTGCCTCATTTAGAGCCTTGTCTTTAGAACAAGTGCCTTGATGGAACATGGAGATGGATCACCAAACATATGTTATTTGTTGTACAACTTCTTTACTTCAATTAATGAATGTTGTATCTTCTTCCTTAGCATCCCTTGAGTGTCGCTCTTTTGATTCCACCATTGAAAGTCTATCTTGTAGGCCTATGACATCTATGAGTCTACAAGACATGTCCAAGAGTGATCATCCGTCATTCAAGTGGGAAAGTAATTAGACCAACACGCAAGACAAATCTTTGCCGATGAATCAACATGAGGCACGCATTCACCATCACGGAGTTTAGTAAGTTTTTAGCAAGGTAGTAAGGTTAGCTAGTCATGATTTTTTTCCATCTTCAAATCTTCTACAAAGTTTTCATTCTTTTAGTTTTATTTCCAAGAAAATCTCCTTTTGATTTCTTTCATTTTCCATCATGAACAAATCCACCAATTCTTTTACTTCTTTGTCCAATTCATTTTTATTCTTTTAAGACAAAGAAGAATCTTCATTTTCTTTCTTCACTACCAACCGTAACGCTTCCATCGCAAGCTCTCCCATAGAATCGACTCGGTATAGCCTATGCTATAACGGAGATAGGAAAGGGTACATTATCATTTGGAATACATTTGTGGAGTGATCAAAGCACTTGAGGTTGAATCTAAACCTTATCTCTTTTTATTGAATATATTTTGTGTGCAAATTATACTCCACAATACAACACCTTTCCCGTCTAAACAAAATTGACTCCTTCCCAAATAGGCTTACAAATCATAAGATGAATGCTCACATGGAGAAGATAAGAGAGATATTCAACCAAGTACAAATCAATGTCCCTCTCCTTGATGCCATACAACAAGTCCCATCCTGCACCAAATTTCTAAAAGAAATGTGTACCAAAAAGAGAAAAGCAAATGTCCCTAAAAAAGTCTTCTTGGCTTCCAACATAAGTGAACTGCTCAATGGTCCGATCCCTGTGAAATACAAAGACCCAGGGAGCCCAACCATTTCTTGCATCATAGGGCAGACCACCATAAATAGGGCTTTGCTTGACTTGGGCGCGAGCATCAATCTTCTCCCCTTTTCCGTGTATCAGCAGTTAGGGTTAGGCAACCTTCGTCCAACCCAAATGACGATACAGTTGGCTGACCACTCTGTAAAGATTCCCAAGGGGGAGATTACAGATGTTTTAATACGGGTCGGGGAATTCATTTACCCCGTAGACTTTGTCGTTCTAGAAACACAACCCGTACAAAATCACAGAGCACAAACACCTGTCATTCTCGGACGTCCTTTCTTGGCCACCGCAAATGCGATCATCAACTGCAGAAATGGCTCAATGCGTCTAACATTTGGAGATATGACAAAGGAGGTGAATGTTTTCCATCTGGGAAAGCAGCCTAGGGATTTGGACAATGATTCTTTCGAAGTGAACTTGATAGAGGGTTTAACTAGTGAACATGTTGAGGAGGTTGTATGAGTCTGAAGAGGAATTTGAGTTGGAGTCTGATGACTTCAACCTTGATCAGATTGTTGAATCAAATGTTGAAAGGACCACTAATTCCATCCCTATTCTTCCCTTGCACCATGAACAACCAGTGATAGAGCCTGTCCCTTCTTCTGATCTTAAGGTTCTTCCCGAACATCTCAAGTACAAGTACTTGGATGAGAAGGAATCCTTTCCTGTAATCATTGCATCCAATCTAACTAAACAACAAGAAGAGGACCTTCTTACTGTGTTAAAGGAAAATAGAGAAGCCATTGGTTGGACCATGGCTGATATCAAGGGGATTAGTCCTTCCATAGTTCAACATAGGATTCATTTAACGGAAGATGTCAAGCCAAAACGAGATCCACAGCGTAGACTGAACCCAATAATGCAGGAAGCTGTTAGAGACGAGATCTTGAAGCTATTAGACAATGGGATTATCTATCCCATATCCGATAGTCAGTGGGTTAGTCCAGTTCACGCGCTGCCTAAGAAAGCTGGATTTACTGTGGTGGAAAATGAGAATAAAGAATTGATACAAACACGTCTTCCAACGAAGATTCGAGTTTGTATTGATTACAGAAAGTTGAACACTGCCACACGTAAAGACCACTTCCTCTTCCATTCATTGATCAAATGCTTGAAAGATTGGCGGGACATGAGTACTATTATTTCCTGGATGGATATTCAGGATATAATCAAATCCCAATCGCTCCCGAAGAACAAGACAAAACTACCTTCACCTGTCCTTTTGGAACATTTGCATACCGAAGGATGCCCTTCGGCCTATGCAATGCTCCCGCAACGTTTCAACGTTGCATGCTGAGTCTTTTTTCAGACATGGTGGAGAAATTTCTGAAAATTTTCATGGATAATTTTTCATTTATGGGGATTCCTTTGAGCAATGCTTGTACCATTTGAAGCTGGTTTTACAACGCTGTATGGAGAAAAATTTGACACTTAACTGGGAAAAGTGTCACTTTATGGTCAAGCAAGGAATCGTTCTTGGGCACAAGGTTTCACGTATAGGAATTGAGGTGGACAAGTTTAAAGTGGAAGTCATAACGAAGCTCACTGAACCAACATGCTTAAAGGACATTAGGTCATTTTTAGGGCACGCCAGCTTCTATAGACGATTTATTCAAGGGTTTAGCAATATTGCAAGACCTTTGACAAATCTCTTAGGAAAGGATGTACCCTTTATATTTGATGAGGAATGTCAAAAATCATGGAAGGAGCTTAAGAGTAGACTTGTCTCAGCACCGATCATTTCTGCACCAGATTGGACCAAGCCTTTTGAGATTATGTGTGATGCCTCGGACTTTGCTATAGGCGCTGTTTTAGGGCAGCGTATTGATACTAGGCAACACGTAATCTATTATGCTAGCAGAACGCTGAATGATGCCCAACTCAATTATACAACTACTGAAAAGGAATTTTTAGCGGTTATTTTTGCGTTGGAAAAATTTTGCCAATATCTGCTAGGGTCCAGGACGATAATTTTTACTGATCACTCTGCCCTAAAGTATTTAATGCAAAAGAAGGATGCAAAGGCAAGACTTATTAGATGGATACTTCTTTTGCAAGAGTTTGATCTGGAGATTAAAGATAAAAAGGGCGTTGAGAATGTGGTAGCTGATCATTTGTCTAGAATCCCAAATGCACCTAAGGAGAGAATACCGATTAATGACGATTTCCTGACGAACACATTTTTGTGATTTGTGGAGAGCCTTGGTATGCTGACATAGTGAATTACCTTGCTACCAGGCAAATACCTTCTCATTGGTCAAGTCAGGAAAAACACCGTTTCATGCGTCAAATGCGGTTCTTCTTTTGGGATGAACCGTATTTATTCAAATATTGTCCTGACCAGATAATACGTAGTGCCTTCCTGAGGATGAACATCAGAGTGTTTTGACATTTTGTCACAAGTTAGCTTGCGGTGGACATTTTGGTCCACGAAAAACTGCTGAGAAAGTACTTCAGAGTGGATTTTACTGGCCCACTCTCTTTAAAGATGCATACACTTTCTGCAAGCTCTGTGATAGGTGTCAAATGACGGGTAGAATTACACAGAGAGACATGATGCCCCTCACACCCATCTTAGAAGTCGAAATTTTTGACCTCTGGGGCATCGACTTTATGGGACCCTTTCCTCTGTTCTATGGTAACCAATACATTTTGGTAGCCGTAGATTATGTTTCGAAATGGGCTGAAGCAATTCCAACAAGGACAATGACAACCAAGTTGTCATCAAGTTTTTATGAGACTACATCATCTCTCGCTTCGGAGCCCCCCGTGCGATAATAAGTGATAATGGGAGTCATTTTTGCAATCGGGCTTTTGAAGCTCTGATGCGCAAATATTCTATTTCTCACAAATTATCCACAGCATACCATCCTCAAACCAACGGGCAAGTAGAAGTCACGAATAGACAAATAAAACTCATCTTGGAGAAAACCGTTGGACAGAACCGCAAGGATTGGTCCATCAAACTCACTGATGCCTTATGGGCATACAGGACCGCTTACAAGACTGTCCTCGGTATGTCTCCATATCGAGTTGTATTTGGAAAACCTTGTCACTTGCCTGTGGAGTTAGAACACCGAGCTATGTGGGCTTTAAAGCAGCTGAACTTGGATTTGGATAAAGCCGGTGCTTTAAGGAAGTTGCAGATATCCGAGCTAGAAGAGCTAAGAAACGAGGTATATAACAATGCTCGGATCACCAAACACAGAACCAAACTTTTTCATGATAGATCCATTCACAGAAAAATTTTTGTCCCTGGACAAAAGGTTCTGTTGTACAATTCACGACTCCACCTTTTTCTTGGTAAATTGAGAACCAGGTGGTCAGGGTCATTCATTGTTCAAAATGTCTTCCCACACGGTGCAATCGAGATTCTTGACCCAAATAATGGCAACAAATTCACTGTGAACGGTCAACGTTTAAAGCCATTCCTTACCACTGAATTCATGTCACAAGAAGTTCATGAATTGGGTCTTTGCGACCCAGTTTATTTGTGACCATTCCATATGTACAGTTTCCCGAATTTTCCCTGCATATCATTTTGGGATCAATTTTTGTAAATAAATATAAAAAAAGAAAAAAAAAAAAATGAGGGGAATTTTGTGTTAAAAGAGTTTCAAATTCCTAGGATTTTATCTTCCCTAGGATTCCATTCATTTTCCTATTCCTTTTCCTAGGGTTGTAAATACACTTTTGACCTAGGGCTATTATTGAAACTCTTCTTTTCTTTCCCTCCTATAAATACTCTCTTCACCTACCCCTCCTCCCTCAAACGCAAATCCCTCTCAGATCTGCCTCTTCCTTCTAGAGCCGACCTCTCAGAACTTTTCTGCTTCCCTGGAACCCTCATTTTGCCGCATTTTCCTCAATCCAGCCGCAGATCTGCTGCTCTCTTGCCACATCTGGAGATCTGCAAAATTCTGGCCGGTCGATTTCTTCATCTGGTGGCATCTACAGTACTCATTTTTTCAGAATCTGTCTCTGGTGCCTTCTGCACATCTGCCTTTGGATTTCCCCCCACGAACTCCGGGGGTGGTTTGATCTTTTATCTCTAGATCCATTTCTTTACTTTTCATTATTGCACATGGCTCCAAATGTGTTTGTAGAGAAAGACTTTTCAAAAATTCTGAATGATCATGGGGGGTATGGGCACATATTTGTTGATCGCTTGCGTGCATGGAATTGGTATTCTTTGGTTTACGATATCAATGAAACTGATGCGTATTACTGCCCTGAACTAGTCACTACATTCTATAATGCACTTGATTATGCATCTGTGAGTTATGAGACATACCAATTTGTAGTCCATATGCCATTAGGAGACATCGTCGTCACAATTCCTCTTCTTGAGGAAATTACTCATGTCCCAAGTCACCCCCATCATAGCAACCCTTTGCCATTGCTAGACTACATGACAATCATGGGTGCTCGTTGCATAGAGCAGGATCGTGGGCTCAAAGCCAACACGACCTTTAGAAATGTGTACTGCGTGGGACGTTGGATCCAACGCAACATTTTAGGGCTTGAACATGTCACATCCTTTAACAGACCAGTGTTACAAATTATTCATGATCTAATGACTCGACAACACACGGTTTGTTTGAATAAGGCCATTTTTCACGCGATCATTGCTAATTCCTCCCGCACTCAGGGTGCCAAGCATTCCCATCCAGTCTTGATTACACGTCTGTGTAAACATTTCATACCAGCCGATGTGTTTGATACCTTTGACCGAGTGTTTGTTATAGCAGAAAGACCCACCAGTTCTTATAATGGTTGCTTGCATGCGGTTTGGACTCCTACTGTCCAACCCGAAGATATTCCGGTGGAGTCTTCTTCGGCGGAAAGCTTAGAGGCAATAGATGAGCCACAATTTTGGAGGCAGGACCCCCATCTGAATCTCGAGCCTTCATGTCCACCATCTGGAAGGGCATGAAGAAAATCTTTAGGGGGCAGGTTCGTCTTAGAAAGAAGGTAGAGGAGCAATCCTCTAGGTTAGACAGTATGGAGGCAGCTTTGAGACGTTCACAGTCTGCTGGACCTCGCACCACTGCTGGTCCAAAACGACGGAGGGAGTAGCTTTATCCTTTACCTATTTTATGCATCATTTCATCTTGCATACATTGGGGACAATGCATGAGATGGGTATGGGGGGTAGATGCTAACATAGGATTTTTCATTTTCTTTTTAGGCCTTTTATTTTTATTTTTAGGATTTTCAGTTTCTTTTTAGGTTTTTATTTTTTTTTTTTTAGATTTTACCTTTCTTTGTAAATTTTCTATTTTCTTGTTAGATTTTATTTTCTTTTAGAAAAATAAAAAAAAGAAAAAAAATAAAATTAAAAAAAAGGAAATTCTTGATCCATGTCTAAAGAATCAAACTTAACTTTAGGGATTAAGGAAGCTCTAAACTAAGATTTCGAATTATAAGTCGAAAAGCGGAGTTTTGTTAGATTCTTAGGTTAAGTAATAAAGGATTAGAAAAATTACTAGATTTTAATTCTCTCTTTAGGATATATACATTAAACATATTGAAGGATTAATCAAGGACTTTGTGATTTTATTTACATATATATAATAAAAAAATATAAAAGAAAAAAAAAGATGTACATAAATAAATAATAAATACTTAGCCACTGATTAAGCTGGTTAGTAGTGCCTCAAGAAGCATTACCGATCATGCCTAAAGGTGGTTAAGTCCTTAAATTCCTTCGTGGCCTAGTTTACTTGAGTCATCGAACCTGAGGGATGTTTTCTCATCTGGTGCCCTAAGACTATCTGGTTCGGGAGTCATCAGTAAGAGACTCGCTACAAGGGTAAACTAGAAAGCCTAAGGATGCTAAGGAAATGTAAATAAATAAAAAATGTATATATATATATAAAAAAAGAAAAGAAAAAATTATTATATATATTAGTAAATAAATGAACTTAGTCTAAGAAAGATCCTTCATATTTATAGATGTATATATCCTAGGATGGATGCAAAATCTGGTTTTTAATCTTTTCCCTAAAATCTTAACCTAAGTTGAAAACAAAACTCCAAATAGACGCTTATAAGAGGAATGACAATTTTAGAGTAACCTGAAACCTATAACTTAAGGGAGAATCTTTAAAACATGGATCAAAATTTTCACTAACCCTTTTATTTTTTTATGGATTTTGTGGGTGCAATCCGCTGAAAACCCTCAGGAGACAACACTCCTCCTCTAGGGTAACCTAGAGGTTTAACGGCTTGTTGCACGTGCTCAGTGCAATCGTGTCACCTACGAAAGTGGTGTAATAAACTAGTTAGGATTTTCTTTTTCTTTCTTTTTCTTTTCTTTTTGCTCGAGGTTGAGCAAAAGCTAGGTATGGGGTGTGATTGTTATACATATTTGCATATTTTACCGCTTCCATACCATGCAAATTGTCAATAAAATATGATTTTTGATCATCTTCTCTCTATTTTTGCAGGTCCACGTCTTAAAAGAGAAAAGGCCCAAATCTCTTTAATTACCAATAATTAAAGAGATTAATTTAAAGCCCAAAAGAGCCCAAGTTTGAATCTAGAATCAGGAGAGATCCTCGCGCCAACTCAATCTTCCAGAAGGCCACGTGGATAACAAACTCATAACAAACCTGTACCAGAAAATCTGGCCTGAACGGCCAAGATTTTGCCGCGCTTTCCCGCGTATCTGCGGCAGTTACAGGGTGGTTAGGGCCCAGATTTCTCTCCAACAACCTGGGCTCTAGATGCTTCTCTCTGAGGCCTATAAATACAGGACCAGGGCTTGCACAAGAGAGCAGAGAAGAGAGAGGAGAAATTAGGGAAAAGTCTTGTATTTTGTTTTAGTATTCTCTAGGTTTTAGTCTCCCTCTTCTTCCTCCTAGAGATTTTGTCAAAGAGAGAAAAGAGAGTGCTGTTGAAAGCTTGTAAGCAAGGAGGTGACATTACTTGTAAGAAAGGATTAATCAAAGCTTCATTCTTCTCTTTACAATCTCTAGTACGTTGCTTTACTTTGCTTTACTTTCTTGTTTTACTTCTAGTGCATTTCTATTGCTTTACTTCTATTGGTTTACATCATGAATTGTTGTTTTGTTTCTTGTGCAATGGATAGCTAAATCTCTCTTACATGGCTAGCTAACAACTTACCTAGCTAACTTCTATCTCTTTGGATGATTGCTAATTTCTATACTCGCATTGTTAGAGTTTCTTTTGCTTTCCAAGAAAGTAGAGTTGCTTTCACTTGGTAAATGCTTGTTCAAACTCCATATGACTCATGTGTGCCTCATTTAGAGCCTTGTCTAGAACAAGAGCCTTGATGGAACATGGAGATGGATCACCAAACATATGCTACTTGTAGAACAACTTCTTTACTTCAAGCTAATTTGTTGTTATGTCTTGAATGTTAATTGAATGTTGTATCTTCTTCCTTAGCATCCCTTGAGTGTCACTCTTAGAGTTCATTATTGAAAATCTATCTTGAGAGCCAATGAATCAACACGAGGCTACAAGCTAAGACCTAAAGGAACACTCATCTTCCAAACGGTAAAGTACTTGAACAAACAAGCAAAGTGATCTCTATTGCCAATGAATCAACATGAGGCAATCAAGCATCACCATTGAGCTTAGTAAGTTAGCAAAGTGGTAAAGTTAGCTAGCCATGGTCTTTCTCATCCAAAGTTTTCTTCCAAAATTCTTCAATAGCTTTCTTTCTTAGCAATACACTTTCCAAAGTTCTTTTGATTTCTTTTCCATTATGCACAAATCCACCAATTCTTTCATTTTCTTTTCCATGCTTCTTGCATTTGTGTAAATACAAAGAAGAATCTTCGTTTTCTTTTCTTCACTAAGGACCGTAAAACTTCCATCGTGAGCTCTCCTCGAGGTTCGACCCGGTATAGCCATTGCTATAACGGAGATTGGAAAGGATATATCAATCATATTAACTACATTGTGAAGTGATCAAGCACTAAAGGTTGACTCTAAACCTTTCCTCTTTTACATAATACTTGTGCAAAAACTTCACACTATCCTTCCCTAATCACTACCCAACCAAGATAATGTGGATCTTGAAGGAACCCACCAATGACCTCTCTAATATGACCTAGTAACAGAATGGTTAAGTGAATGGTCTTATTTAAAGTTTATCCCCATCTAATTTCCAATTTTCAAAAATAATTACTGAGTCATTTTCTTCAACATCCTTGTCCAACAATGAAGTGTGATTTTGGAAGATGATTGATTTGGACTCAAATAGAACAAGAATAAAAACCGATACCGACTCGAAATTTGACTCAGATCAACTCGAGACTCAAAAGGGGGAGTCGAAATTGTTTCAAAAATTTGGTCCAAACCAAAGAATTGATGTTCACACACTTCCCATCAATGAAGTGTGATCATAAGATATTGGTGATTCAATATCATGGTGCACTGGCATAGAATTCAATGTTGACTCCGGAATAAAGAAAAAATCTGGAAAGATACCGAAATCATTACTGAATCAAAAAAGTGAAATGGAATCACTAACTTGAGGTTTAGGATCACTTTCCAGCTCAAGTTAAATTTCGGAAAAAGGATAACTTGCCAAAATGTCAAGGTGATTTTCAAAATTTTGGGCAAGTTCAAATGGATATAATGAAATTGAATCTTGATTTTCGTCCACAGAAGGAATGTGAATGGGTGAAATGATTGATTCAAGTTCAGAAATTATGGGAATCAAAACTGGCTCAAGAACGTTATTTAGTTTAGGTAACACTACAAAAGTCGATATTGATTCAAGGACTGGTTTCGAATCGCAAAATTAAAGCTCAGGTTCACATTCATCTTCAAGTTTAATTTCAGGAATTGGATAACTTGTCAAACTATCAAGAATGTGATGTTGGTCAAGTTTAGGTTGGTATGATGAAATAAAGCTGGATTTCCAAAATGATAAGATTCTTGAGTCATATGAACATCTGATGGACATGGGAACTTATTTATATTTTGTATTATTCGGTCTTTTGCATGAATTCTATAGTTTTTTTCTACAATGATTTTTCTTTGGTTGGTTCTGAAAAAGAACTATATGAATTTTAAAAATTTTTGCACATGATTGTAGGCTGTCTAAAAATCACTGAAGATAAGTCGGCAAAAAGCAGATTTCAAGCTCCAGACACAAGAGTAATCATCGCCACCAGCGCAACACCAAGATGCGAGGGTTGAAACCCGCGTCTCGACATCACTACAAGAACCAAGATGCGAGAGTTGAAACCCGCGTCTCAGCATTATTGCAATACTAAGACGCGGAGTCTAAAGCCCGCGTCTCACTTGAAGCTTGCCGTAGAATTAGAAACTCGCATTTCTCAAGCATCACCTTAATGGAAAAATGCGTGGCCAAAGCCTGCATCTCGGTTATAACTGCCCTCATTACTGGGTCAATTACTGCCCACATAATGAGGGAGTTAACCCCATTATGGAGTGTTTTTAGGGGACACGTTTACCCCCCTGAAACCTCTATAAATAGCCCAGTTTGCTATGGAAAAAGGGTCAGAAAAATTTTTGGTAAAAATAGAACTTTGGTAGTAAGCCGTAGAAGCACCAAGACTTCCAGTTAAAAAGAAAGAGAGAGTTCAACTCTTCTAACAACTTGCTGCGTACAAGTTCATTTTTGCCTACAATCTCTTTGAGATCCTTGGTGGACAGAAGCTGTTACTTCGTCTACTATCCAAAGAGAGAATTTCCAAGAGGTCCTGATGTTCACCCGGTCAAGAAAAAAGATTCACTTTCTATTGTCACATCAAGAACCCAGTTTTAAACAAAGGAGAGGTCAGAGCTTGAATATCTCCCCTCTCTTGTAAGAGGATTATTGATCCACTGTAATTTTCTTTACTATCAAATAAAGAATTTACTCCTCGATCTTCAATTTCCCCTACCAAACAAGCGATGACGACTCCTCTGGGACCACTTTCTCTATCGATGAGCAAGTTGTGGCGCAAGGTGACGTCACCTACATGGGAAAAATGATCGAATCACTCATTGTCGAGTTCGACCAAGCAAAGTATGAAGAGTTCCTCTCTTCCGGTTCCAAGAGCCCTAGAGCGTGGTAGTACCGCAAGGTCTCCTCGAGGACCCGCTCTCCAGTTCACTCTGAGATCCCCTCAGACGCGACTGGCAAGAAGGATGTCGTGGCTAACCGCATCATACGTAACGCCCGCTTCAACGTCTCCCTTGAGACCTGCGAGGATAGCATTGCTGATGCTCAGCCCGCTCATGCCCATCCTCTTCCTCAGTTCCAAGTCACCAGGGGTTCCCATCAACTCGTACGGCGTAACTGGAATGCTGAGCGATGACAGAGAAGATGTGCATGTCAACTACAGGCGCGAGAAGTTGGAACAACTATCTGTCTAGCAGATACAGGACGCGAGGTTCAAGCCCGCGTCTTTTCTAAATCACGTCAGGCACGCGAAGTCCGCGTTTGGAAACCTAAACGCAAGGCTCACCAAACTTGCATTTCTGAAGCTCCACTTCCCAAACGCGACGTTAAGCAGCGTAAGATCCGTGCCTCTCATCCGAGACACGAGACCTGTGTCTCTACAATTATAGGTGGGACCCAGAAGGCCTGTGTTTCTCAAGTGTCGCTAGCCAGATGAGACAATCAGCAACGCGAGATCCACGTCTCTTCTCAGCAGAAGCGCGAGACCCACGTTGCAGAGCCAAAACGCGAGAGCCGCGTCTATCTTACAGGACGTGAGCTTCGCGTCTTAGAACCCTGTGTCTCAGCTTTATGATGCAAGGATAGCTCTCAGAAGTTGAAAAGCCCTCGACAACTCATGGCTGATCTCTTTGATCCCCTTCTGACAGATCTAAGAAATTATTTGACGAAGAAAAGGAATGCTAATCAGATCACTCCGTCTCTCGTTGCTGTGAACGGCTCATCACGGTAATGCTCTCTGAATGCCGCTGCAGCTTATATACAAGCAAACAGTCGGTGTTCAGACGATTGACCCCAACCTCATGATCAGCCAAAAGGTATCGCTCTCACAGGAGGATAACCTTCTCTGACATGGAGTACCCTGAAGTCACTGCAAACATGACAAGCAGAAGTAGGGAAAAATAATCAACAGTCAGCTCCGATGAGTCTGACACGGAACTAGAAGTAGTGTATCAGCATACTCACTCTCAGATTGGTACGGTTGCCCCATTCAACTATAGTACCCTAGCTCGTGGCATTGAAGTAAATGAATCACATTCTGTCGTTACAGAATCACAGGCTTCGAACTCTTCCATAGAAAAGGAAGCCTTCACGTACATGACAAATACTCCTGAGAAAACGGCCAGGCGCTTTGAACAACAAGCCCAGGTCCAGAGGGAACAATTCGAGATGATTCATGCTCAACAAGAATCCATCGATTCCCTCAAATAGATGCTGGAATAATTGATTGAGGATAAGAGGAAGTCAACCGCCAAAACTTCTTCTAAAAGTCCGAAGGCAAACGGAAAGAGGGAGAAACCTCATCTTCTGTACATATCGAGGAGAAGGAGCAATCTGATTCCGGGTCATCTAAATCCTCGTCTAAGGAGGAAGGCAACCCGGACCATGGGAATATTCATTCTAAAAGGATGAGTCAATTGGAGCACCGTCTGGAAGCCCTTACCACCGAAAAGGCCTCCAAGAAATAGGAGTGATCCGGCCATATCCAGCTGAGTGGGACCTTATTCCATACTTTCCTAAGTTCAAAGCTCCAACCCTACAAGCTTTTGACGGCAAAGGGTCACCAAACCAACAATCTACTACTTCAAGTCTCAGATAGGAAATGTAGTAGATAATGATGCCATCCTGGCACGTTTGTTCATTGGCACTCTAAAAGGGCTTGCCTTTGAATGGTTGATGAAACTCTCAGAAGGCTCCATTAAAAATTGGGGTGATTTAGAGAAGCTCTTCCTGACACGTTTCTTTGAAAATGACTCGGAGATCACAATGCCTACTCTCCTGGCCACGAAGTAGCAAAAGGGGGAGTCAGTCAAAATATTTATGGAAAGATTTTGAAACATGACACTCTGATATCCTATCGGTATGACCCAGGCCACCCTGGTAGAAACATGCCGCCATAATCTACAAACTTCACTCCTAATCCAAATAGGAGTTGCTGAGAGCCGCACCTGAAAGCAACTGGTCCAGCAAGGTGAACAAGCTGAAGAAATTGTCGCCAGGGTTAAGGCAAAAGAAAAAAACCCAGATCCGAAAAGTTGATAAGGCATATGCCAGAAACATCTTTTCAATCAAAAAGGAAAGATAATTTGGCGACGGAGACAAAATCCCCCGTCAAACCTCAGCCGGTCAGGGGAGGTGGTTCTTCAAGTCAGCCATGCGCCAACAAGCAGTATTCCTTCAAGGACAAACATGTCGACTCATTGTTCAAGCTACTCAATAAGAGCAAAAGATTGAAGCTTCTTGAAGTTAGATGTCCTGAGGAAGTCGATAAGTCTGATAATCCTAACTACTGCCTGTATCATAGGATGTTGGGCACCCTACCAAGAGCTATTACGTCTTCAAAGACATCCTTCAAGATCTGATCAATGCAGAAGTGCTAAAGCTCCGTCCAAAACAGAAGAAAGTGACGGCTAATATAACATAATTCCTTCAACTTGGACAACAGCCTCCAGCACCGTTCGTAGTAGTTCCCATCCCGAAAGGGGAACTAAGAATGATCAATATGGACCCACATCATCAACAAAGAAGGGTCTTGTACCTTTCTCCACGCCTCAGGGAGAAATTATGTGGTTCATCCTGACCTTGTGGAAGGCCAACAGTGGACTACTGTTACCAACAGAAAGTCTAAAGGCAAAACAAAAGCTCCATCCTGCAACGTGGTGTGCGCTTCTTCCTGGGAAATAGAAACCGACATTCCCTCAATAACCGATTCAGAAGATGAAACAATCATCCTTGCCGCAGAACCTAAACAACTGCTCGTGATAGAAACTCGTTCGGGTCAGTCATATGTAAAGAAGTATGACGAGATGGTGGCAAGCCCTCCTAAACCTGCTACAAGGCCAGCCAAGCCCTCCGCAAAGCAAACGGTGGAGAAGCAGAAAGAGTTTTCAGTTTTTCAAGACTCTTCCAAAGGACAACGCG